>OW388081.2:68933512-69181014 GCA_936449025.2 Sarcophaga subvicina | reverse complement strand
TTTTTCATTTCAAAGATTAAGGAAGAAGATTCAAATACATACCCAGTGTTTCACAAAGCAGGAGTAAGGTTTCGAAGTGTTTAAAATAAATTATTGTTTGTTTACAGTTATCTTATGCTTAAATCTAAAATTATAGTTGTGCGGAAAAGTTCTTGCTTGTAATAGTATCGCAATTTTGAAAAATAGGATTTATATCCCCAACTTTTTTTTAGGAAATTTAGTTTATTATAACATTATTCGTATATGGGCAATTTCGTGTCAAGTGACCCAATTTTTAAAATCGATGTCTTCCGATTTGGATGAAATTTTTTTCAAAATGGGCATTTTTTTTTGCTCAAAAGAAAGCTTATAAAATTTCCTTTAAGGCCTTTATAATCGCTTAATGGGATACGAGTGGGATATCTATAAAAAAAAAATTTTTTAACTCAAGAATAAGATTTTTCAATATTTGGCATAAAAACGTACTACCTAAATGATCATAAAAAAGTATTTATTTGCATTCTAAGGACATTCGGAAATTAGTCCTTTCGTCCTTCTTATTTATTGATGATGACAGTTCTGCAGGAGATGATGGTTGTTCTAACTTTTCAGTAGAACCTATAAGACCTAATAATGAGTGTCCCATCGTCATGGAGTTGCTCAAAAATAATGACCGAGTTTGGAACGTCTCAACGAAAAGCAAGAATTGCTAAAAACTTGGTTGCTGAGCATGGGATTCACACATTTCCAAACGAGAAGAAGGGAAAAACTTTAGTGTGCGAAACTGAAGCTCTAGTAACTCAATTTTATCAGCGAGATTATATGAGTCGATTAATGCCAGGAATGAAAGAATCGATGGCCAGAAAGTCCAAATGCAGAAGAGGATGGTTCTCTGTAACCTGAATGAGTTATAAGCAACATTTCAATCTGAACACGAGGATGTCAAAATTGGATTTACAAAATTTACCCAACTGAGGCCAAAGTATTGCGTTTTGGCAGGAAGCAGCGGAACTCACACAGTATGCGTTTGCATTTACCATGAATATGTTAAACTCATGTTGAACGAAATCAACTTAAAGTATTTGACAGATGATTCCTCAGAAGATTTGCACGATTACCGTGATTGCCTTAAATTGACTATGTGTCCTTATGTAGTAACTTCATGCCACTTAGGCGAATGTTCAAAATGCCTGGAGACCACATTCATTAAGGAGAATTTAATGAACTCTTTTGATCGAGAATGTATTGATGAGATAAAATTTGAATCTTGGCTTCAGACTGAAAGATGTACCTTAAAAACAGTAATTTTAAATGTGGATGATTTTGTGGAAGAAATATGGAAAGGTTTGCTAAATTTGAGAACCCATGACTTTTTAGTCAAACAGCAATGGTCATTTTTGAATGATTTGAAGACACATTTGAAGTCTGGTGAATTCGTGATTTCATATAATTTCCCAGAGAACTATAAATAAATTATTCAGGATGCCATACAAGGATTCCACTTCTATAATGACCAAGCAACTATATTCACAGTTGTTATTTACTACATAGAAGATGAAAAACTGGAACACAAAAGTATGGCAATCATATCCGATGATTTAAAACAGGATACCGCTGCAGTTTATGAATACCAGAAGATAATTCTAAATTATCTGAAATCTAAATTTATAGTGGAGAAGATTTACTACGTTTCGGATGGAGCTCGTCAACATTTTAAAAACAAAAATAGCTTCGCAAATCTTATAGCTCACGAAAAAGATTTTGGAATTCCAGCCGAATGGCATTTTCATCCAACTGCACATGGCAAAGGAGCATGCGATGGCATAGGAGCAAATCTCAAACGAAATGCAGCAAGGTATAGCCTGCAGTGCTCTCAACAAGATCGCATCTTAGATGCGAACTCTTTATTCCGATGGGCAAAGAACCATTGTAAAGAAACTGAGATAGTTTTTAGTAGCAAAGATGATCATGAGGAACATTAAAAACATTGAAGAGTAGATTCGACGTTCGACAATTGATGGTACAGCTCAATACCATGCTTTTATACCACTTATCGATGGAAGACTTCAGTTAAAAAAGTTTTCTGCATCTACTCAATGCGATTTCTTTCCAAATCCAAAAAAGAAAGCAGCAGCGAAATCAGCAGCTGAACCTAGAAACTCCAAGAAAGGATTGGCAGTAAAAGCAGAAAATGAAGGCAATAAATAAGAAGTTGTTATTTCGTATTATAAGTAATAAATAAAATATTGAAATAATATTGAAAAATCTTATTCTTGAGTTAAAAAATAATTTTTTTGATAGATATCCCACTCGCATTCCATTAAGCGATTATAAAGGCCTTAAAGGAAATTTTGTAAGCTTTCTTTTGAGCAAAAAAAAACCCATTTTGAAAAAAAATTAAAAATTTTTTTTTTTTTTAATTAAAAAATTAATTTTTGGAAAGATTGAAGAAATGGCTATCTAATATTCTTTTGAAAATTTTTGCTAGGAAAAATAGGTGAAAAGTTACACACATTTAAAAAAAACCCTGTATGACCAAAATGTCCAAATTTGGCCCCTTCTAACTCCGGCAGTTCTTGACTGATAGAGCTAAACATGTGTGTTTGGCCTACTATCCAATAGTACTAACCTTGGTGCAAATTTCATCCAAATCGGAAGACATCGATTTTAAAAATTGGGTCACTTGACACGAAATTGCCCATATTTTAAATTATTGTCTACTACACTACGATCAGTGAAATTTAAAGTTTCAAGGAGAGAATAAATTAGTTCACATATAGAATATTTAGCCACATGGATAAAAAAAAAACTAACGCAATAGAAACTAACCAGCTGAGCTGATAACAATAGCACGCAAATCGTAATGTGCAAAGAATTACACAAATAACAACATAAGAAAGTCCGAGAATAAGAACAATACTTACTATACTCAACTCCACTAACAACAAAATCAATCACGAAACACGAAAAGAATGAAATGTTGGCAAGTACTTGGAAACAATATCAACAACCCTATACAGACCTAAACCCCGAAAGAGAACCAATATTTCTTCCCGCAACAACTAACTTGGCCTTCAAAGTTTTTCTCACACATACATACCTACCTGAAGAAACTTCACAACCAACATGTAACTTCTGCAGACAACATTCCTTAACAGCTAATTATATTATTCACTAATCTACAAGCGATTATAAATGATATCATCATAGAAATCAGCCCAATGGAATTCCTCAAGAAATTCACTTGCACTAATATTGCTAAATTTGTGAAGTTCTTTAGGAAAAATAATTTATTATCAAAAATTTAAATAAATCATTCTTATTATTACATACATAATTGGTCATTACAACCTTTCAGTCAGGATTACGACCTAGTTTCTCACACCACTTATGTTGTGTGTGTTAATTTTATCATGAGTGGTGGGACCTACAGTTAAAAGTCGACTCCGAACGACAGATTTTTGGGAAACTTTTCATGGCAATTTATTTACTCTCAGAGTTTTTGCCAGAAATCTGCTGAGAGGAAGTCATCGAAGAAATACTTTTTGTAGACTACGGCGACTATCAATCATTATCATTATTATTATTAGTGTATATATATGAGTTATAAAATTCTTTACTGAATGTTTAAAAAAAAGAATTTTATTTCCTTTTTTATTTATTTTATCATTATTTTTTAGTTGCGATGATCGCAACGAGTTAATTAACAATGTTTTAATTACTATTAATAACTAACTAAAGTTTACAAAATTATTTGACTTATATACTAATTATTAGTTGCATTACCAATAGTGGCGTGATCCAATTCTTCAGAATTTTGTCTGCCTCGTGCCGGAAATTAGGTAAATGTTGTTTACTGCATAGAATTGATTGCTCGACATTTTAGCTCTGTGGGAAGAAATGCATTTTAGCTTCTTAACATAATTTGGCTACACGTGCCGGATGTTAGGTAATTAACATAATTATTAAAATATTGTTTATTGTTAAAAAATTATTGCTCGGCACTTTTGTTTTTGTGGGAAAGTTTTTAATTAACGGGTGGAAACTTTTGTGGTGTTAACTCCTCCCTTCTTAAATCGATTCTCCTCAATCGAATTATGGATATGATAGGTTGGAGAAGCTAATGTAGGTTGGTTGTTTTGTATCCAAATTGTTTTCAGTAGGTGGTGAAATTGTAATTGGTTGTTCTGTAGTGATTTTTATTTGATTTTTCTTCCAAGATAGGTAGAGAATCAATACGATACAAATTAGGATTGTGATAGCGCTAATTGATACTGTCCCAGATGTTACTGTAAGAGTGATGAGGTTGCTATTTTCCTAATATTTTTGATGTGCAGTTCATTTAGTGATTCTAAAGATGGTACGTTTATATGAAGTTTGGTTAATGGATTTGACTGGAGAACAGCTAGCATAGGTTCTAAAGCATAGTTTACCATTTCATAGCACAGTTGTGCAAAGAGAACTCACACGCATTCTTGTGTTTTTTCATTTAGTTGTCGATCAGACTGCGACAAGAACACATGTGCGGCGGATGCTTTATCATTTCATTTCAGCATAACACTCAAAAAATATTTTATGTTAAAAATGTTCTGTTATTAGCCAGGCGTATTTCATTTTTTTTTATTTTGTAGCATAGTATAATTTTTTTAAATGCTTTGGAATGATCGCTTTTTGTCTTTTAATAAAAAATGAGTTTTTCATTCTTTTTATTTTTATTTATCTAAAAAAACATGGCATAATTTTTAAGCCAAAGATGGATAGCTTTATGTTCTTTTAATAAAAAATGGATTTTTTATTTTATTTTTATTTATCTAAAATTATTAAGCCAAAGTTATATAGCTTTACATATGTATGCTGATGAAATGAAAATAAATATAGCGTATAATATTAACACTTTTCTATGGCTGTAAATAAATAAATTCTCTCAACTTATTTTCTCTCTCTTACTCACTAACACATAACCAAAATTTTTTTGACGAACCCTGTTCTAAAGGAATGCTTTCGTAGTTACTGTAGATTTTTCCGTTCACTTTGATTGTAGAATTGTAGAAATTAATTAGATGAGTTCCAGTCACATTTCGGGTTTTCGAATTGATCTCAACGCTTCCATTGAAGTTATTTAATAGGAGCATACCTGGTTTTACTTCATCTACTCTGGGTATATGGTGTCCGTTTGTGGTAATGCATGTGGAGTTAAGACCGTATATAATTCTACTAATACAAGTCTCATTTCTTAAGTCTATGATTTGGTTATTACTACAAATATTAATTCTATTGTAATCTTTGCATTGTTTTTCAATTCCATATATTTTATTTTCACTTTTTAATATTTCAGTGAAATTTATCTTAATTACAACATTTTCCTTGCTTATAACAGGTTTTAGCATTATTTTTTGGAAAGTTTCTTGTGATGTCAGTGGAATTTTTATCATGTAAATAATTGTCATTTCATTACTTAATACATTTATATTTGATATTTCTAATGCTTTTTCTGCATTATTGAATGGCATTTTTTCTTGACTTAATTTTTGTATAGCTAATTTAATTTCTTCTTCATTAAGTAACATTGAATTTACAATTTTATGTTTTGCCCATTGTATGGCATATCTAATGTTAATAAGTTGTTCTTTTATCAATCTAACCTTATTTTGTATATTTATATTGATTTCTTCATGACGATATAATGCTCTTTATTTATACTATTTGAGATTTCTTTAGTTATTAGAGCTAAGTTATTTATTCTTTCATTAAAAAGCTTATTAATGACTACCTGATCATCATTGTTGTCATTTAGTCTAAGTAAGTTTCTATTAATTGTTTCCAAATCTTCATGATCCGGTGATCCTGCAATATACTTCCACAGCGTTCCTAAAGCATTTATTGATTTTTTAGTCGGAGGTGTTTGGAGGGTTTTAGTGTCTGCAGTATGTCCATAGTCTGTTCAGTCTCTTGTTTCAGAATAGGTAAGAGAATATTATCCTTTGGAATATGCGTGTTTATGTAGTTGTAGGTGTCTGTCAAAAAGTTGTCGTATTTGTCGATTTTAATTAAGTGGATTAGTCTGCATGTTCCGTCCTGAATCTTTGCTAGTCCGTTATTGATAGTAACTACAGTACAGCAAAATACTGTAGTCAAATACTTGGACGTTCGTAGCTTATCCTTGGGTCATAATGATCAGTATAATAATTGGTGTCCAATACATTTTCACTAAATATCCTAAAAAAATTAAAAAATATTTCTAACTTTATATTACTCTTCTGAACAACGCGATTTGATTCTGTCAAGATTGTTGTTGTATAATTTTATTTAACAATTTCCCTTTTAAACATAGGGGTTAATTTTGTGCCTAGTCGTTGGTCTATTTTTACGTACTCTACGTCTCCTGGATTGTAAGTTTTTGGTTCCTGTCTTTTCTTATTATGATATTGCAGATCTCTTTCCTGTATTTCCATGAGTCTCTCAATATTATCTTTTCTTGCTTCTTCAAATTGTCTGGGGTCTGTGGTAACAGTTCTACCAAAGAAAATTTCTAAAGGTCTTTTACCAGTAGTGGAATGTACTGAATAGTTATATTCATAAACTGAGCGATCAAGGAGTTCCTCAAAACTCGTGTGTGTCCGTTCTCTTATTAGTCATCTCATTATTTCTGACAAAGTCTAATGGAACCTTTCTATTTGTCCATTTACTGAGCTTTTGTAGGATGGCGACTTGAATATCTGTATATTCAATATGTCCTTTACCATGAATGTTATCGGCGCAGAATTTAATGACTTTTCATTGTCTATACCGATTACTTTGGGTATGCCAAAGGAAAATAGTATCTTACGAAGGGGTTGTTTAATATCTCCTGTTGATCGAGATTTTACTATAACAGCTTGAGCGTATTTAGAGAATTTGTCTAAACTAGGTTATGTTAAAACTAGGTTATTATCAGTTTTATATAAGTCTATGTGCAATGTGTGACCAGGGTGTGTTGGGATAGGCGTTTTTTTAATTTCTGGTTGATTCGGTCTACGGTCATATTTACTTTCTCTACAAGTTGAGCATTGTTTAACGATTTTCTTGATTTTCCTTGTCATAGCAGAGAAGTAGAATCTTTCTAAGATTTGCAGTTTATTTTCCCTGCAATTTCTGTGCGCTCTATTGTGCATTCTGATTATTATATCTTCCTGTTCTTGTTTGTTTACTGTATCAACTACTTGCAACTGTGTGAACCTAGTCTTGTACCTGTTGAAATGCAGTGGATATACTTGTTGGATTTTCCCCATGGTATTTTCATCCGTCTTAATACAATTTATAACAGATGGGTTGAGATATCTTCGTAGAATCTCTATTAATTTTTCTTCAGAGTAAAATGATTCAGTAATTATATGTCGATGATACGTGGGAAATATTATTTTGAATTGGTATTCGGAAATTGTACCTATGTTGAGGAATAACTGGTTCTTAAACGCATTAATGGGGGTTTCTGCCTTGTTAAGTGTTCTTGATATGAAAGATATTGGTCTGTCGTTCTGAGACAGGACTGCTCCAACCGCAAAGCTGGATGCGTCTGTTATTAATTCAAAATCCTTTTGATAATCTGGGTAAGCGAGGACAATGTCTTCGGAAATAAGTGAATTTTTAATTTTCCTGAAGGATTCTACGGCCTCTTTGCTTAACACGATTTTTGTATTTGCGGATTTGTTTTTGGAGATTCTTCCTCCCTCCCCTCTTAAAAGGGATGTCAGGGGTTTCGCGATTTTTGCGACATGCCAAGAAAACTACGGAGTTCTCTTAAGGTCTTTGGTTCTGGGAAATTTGCAATGGCCTCTACTTTTGCAGGGCTAGTCTTAATACCGTTAGCAGATATTACGCAACCTAAAAATTCTACACTTTCTTAAAAAAGTTTACACTTTTCTAACTGGACTTTCATATTGGCATCCATTAGGGTTTTAAATATTTGCTGAATATGACAAAAATGTTCCTCTTCTGTTCTGCTAAATATAATTATATCGTCTATATAGACGTAACAGCATTTTCCAATATGTTTTCTTAATATATCATCAAGAGCACGTTGGAAAATAGAAGGCGCGTTTTTCAGGCCAAATGGTAACCGTGTAAATTCGTATTTACCATTATTAATGGAGAAGGCGGTCTTCTCTATGTCAGATTCCTTGAGTGGAATCCGGTGGAATCCACTTTTCAAATCCAGCACAGAAAAATACTTACTATTCCCAAGTTGAGATATTACTTCAGATATCTCTGGAATAGGATATTTGTCCGCAATTGTCACCGCATTTAATTTTCTGTAGTTTATTACCATTCGGTATTGTTTTTCTCCCGATGCATTTGTCTTTTTGGGCACGATCCATACAGGTGAATTGTATGGGGACCTAGATGGTCGTATGATCCCATTACTTATGAGTGTTGTTACTTGTTTCTCTACATCGGATCTTAAGGATGCGGCATAAGGATAAGATTTAGTATATACTGGAGTGCTTGATGTGGTTCTAATTTCACCCACAACTCTTGTGGTATATGTTAATTTTTCATTAGGTTCCATGAACAATGTAGGGAATTTTTTTGTAATAGCATTCATATTCGCTTTTTGTAGAGGGGACACCTTATTATATATTTAAATTATTTACCGTTGTGGAAGAAAGTTGCTTAATACCTATTTTTTCCCATTTCCCAATATCATATAGTTGTCGCCTGTATGAATTACGACTTTTAATTCCCTAAGGGTATCATTCCCGAGGATACCGTCAAAGGTCTTAAGGGAAGGCATTAAAAAGGATTTAATTTTATATTCTGAGTTAAAAAGTTTTACCATAGTATGTTCAGTTATTTTATTATCTCCTACGACTGATTTTGCGTAGAATGATGTTTTATTTTTAATTTTTTTCTTTGCCAGACGTGGCTGGAGATAATTTTTGCTCGATCCTGTGTCAAAAATCTAAGAATATCCCCGCTCTCCGTTTTAACCTCAAAGTACGGCAACGAAGAGCTAATTAGGCTAAAAAATAAATGTCTTGCTCAGTATCAATGTGGAAGGTTCTTTGTAACTTCCTTTGTTGAGGGTACAAGATTGAACCAGGTCTTTTGCCTTGCAAGTCATTTCGGTGGGGTCTGTTAATGTAATTAATATGCCGAGAATGCATACTTTGATCCACGTCCATGGGTTCTGGACGAGGTTGGGGCTTAGGTGGCCTCTGTGGATTATTTTGTTGAAAAAATTGCCTAGTTGGTTGATTATTATGCTAAATGAGGGTAGAATTTCTGCTTCTGTCTCCTTTCAAAGTTCTGTCGTAGAGGTAGCTGTGGTGGTGCAATTCCTCTTGTGTTATAAACATGGTTTACTCGAAAATTCTGATTTTGAAGCTTAAGGCAGAGGTGGAGGGCCTGTGGTAAATCCACCGGTTCCTTCATTCCTAGAAGCCGTGGCAAGTCGCCATTTAGACTCCTTATAAATGTATCTAGAGCCTTATCTCTGTAAGATTTTGTCATTATATTAAGTGAATCATTACCCATTTGTTCGCATCCTATCTTATTTAATATAAGCGAGAGATGGGTGTATACCCTCTGATAGAAATCTTGGATGCTTTGGTTGCCTTGCACCAAAGTTGTCAATTGATACTCTAAAGTTGACAAGTCTCGCTTGTCGCCATAGTGAACTGTTAGGCACTGTGAAATGGCCTGCCAATTTAATGGAGTATTATAAGACTCCAGTGCTATATCCGCGTTGCCTGTGATTTTGTTTCTAACTACACTGAGAATGTAATAGTATTTTGGCGTTCCCTTTTTTTCCATGAGTTATATTCCCCCGGCTGACCTGAGTATTCTTTCAAACATTTTACTACGTCTGGAATCTTGTCCATGTCATTTAAATTATTTCTATGCCGTTCGTCAATCTGTTGGTCTCTATCGTTCTGTCTATTCGTACTTGGGCTTAACGCCGCTTGAACCATTTCCGGTGCTTGCCGTCTGAAAATATCTGTGACTAAATTTGAAATAAGTGCTGTTAGGTCCTCCATGTTCATTTGAACGTTTTGTGGAGGATTTGCAGGAATAACGGGTGGCCGAATCAGATTATTTGGATTTGACATTGTATTTTTTTCTTTATAACTTTCAAATTAAAAGAATTCAACGAATTATAATTATGTTATTTGCAAAAAGGTTTTGCCGATTGAATCGAACAAAGATTATAAAAATATATATAATAATAATAATGTTGTAAAATAGTAATTATATGATTATATAAAATATAAAAACTATCTTACTATTGTAGCTGGCTATAGTTGATTGTAGCTGACTGTAGTTGACCGTAGTTGATTGTAGCTGACTATAGTTAACCGTAGTTGACTGTAGCTGACTATAGTTGACCGTAGTTGACTGTGGTAGTTGTAAAAATTTTTTGTTACTATTTCTTATTTGTAATACTCTTTTGTTTTTGTTTGTTCACATGGGCTTTTTTATTTTACTATTTTTATTTAATTGTTACAATATAACTGGGGTTTACTGTTTTTTTCTCACTGTCTTGTTGTTCTATATTTATTTTTACTCAATACTTCAATTGACTTTATTAGAAACAAAGTTTTTTTTCACACAGTTTGTTTTTTCTTTTTTTCTTTCTGAGTTTTATATTTCAAAGCTTTTCCGGAAGTTTTTTGTGTCCTGCTGATCATATAAGTTCCTCTTAATTTTTATTTTTCAATAGTTATAACACTTTTAAGTTAATGCACTTTTCACTTCTTTTTTATTATTAAATTTTTTTTCTTTTAATTTTTATCCTGGAAAAGCCTGGCACATCATGCCTTCGGTTTGCCTTTTAAATTTTTAGGCTACTAAGGAGCCTTTTTTCCTAAAGGATATTTTTTCTTTTTTTGTTCAAGGACACTTTATTAAAACTTTTATTGCACTTTGCTCGTAAGGACTTTTTTCCTTTTTTTTATTTTAAGATCGGGCGCCAGTTATAAAATCCTTTACTGAATATTTAAAAAAAAGAATTTTATTTCCTTTTTTATTTATTTTATCATTATTTTTTAGTTGCGATGATCGCAACGAGTTAATTAACAATGTTTTAATTACTATTAATAACTAACTAAAGTTTACAAAATTATTTGACTTATATACTAATTATTGGTTGCATTACCAATAGTGGCGTGATCCAATTCTTCAGAATTTTGTCTGCCTCGTGCCGGAAATTAGGTAAATGTTGTTTACTGCATAGAATTGATTGCTCGACATTTTAGCTCTGTGGGAAGAAATGCATTTTAGCTTCTTAACATAATTTGGCTACACGTGCCGGATGTTAGGTAATTAACATAATTATTAAAATATTGTTTATTGTAAAAAAATGATTGCTCGACACTTTTGTTTTTGTGGGAAAGTTTTTAATTAACGGGTGAAAACTTTTGTGGTGTTAACTTATGTATGTATGTATACATGTGTATGTACATATATGTACATTAATAAAACAATAAAAAAGGTCCAGGTTCGATTCCCACTGGAGAAAAAAGCATTGTTCTTCATGATTTTCGAATTTTAAGTTAAGTGGCTTCACTCCCTACGTACAATCCATTTTCCTTCAATACAATCCATCTAAGGAGCCCCTTCATCCCCAGCCAGTGCCGCCACCTAGTGGGAGAAAGTATGAATGAACGATTAGCAAGGTTTCCCACCGCTACCCTCAAAACTCTCGGAAAGTTGTTCCTAGGCAACGGTAGATGGCAGTCCCATATCTGAGAATACTTTGTGGAAGCCATATACCCCAAAAGGTTATTTATTTTTTGTTTTTGTCGTATAGTGCTATTATTATTGTGATAATTAGCAAATTCTTTTCTTAATAAAATAATAATAGTTGATAATAATGATTTTAATAATATACATACAAATATATACCATATACAAAGCGGAAATAAGATAAAAAGTTAATATTAAAAGCTCACAAAGAATGGGTATTTCGCTAGGTTGGGGTAAATAAAAACAAAGTTTTAAGTAATCAATTACTTTAGATTTATGTACACAAAACATATATTTATATTCGTGTGTGGATCGAGTAATAAAGAGCACATTTTTTATGTTACCAATTCACAATAATATAAACAAATTCAAGGTTGTACAATAGATACTTAAATTAAAATTAGAAGTAGGGTGCCCAGCGTGAACACAAACCATAACACTACATGAATTATAATACAGTTCACAAAAAATTAATCCACACACTACAAGTTAATATTAACTTACTTTACACGGATATTACCATGCAGAACGACCGGTGTCAAGTGTCTCTAATTCACCACTATTGGTGACAATGTCAACAAAGTATCTACACTTTGTAAGTTAAAAATTCCACGCATATAATGTTGTTGTTTAATTTTTTTACATGAAGTTTGACAACTAAATAAAAACTGACTCGCCAAAGAATAAACACTTTTGTTCCAACACTATAACAACACTGTAAAGCCGAAAGTCCATACCATGCGTTTCATGTAACTCGCATTACATGCTTTTCGCACATTCTTTAAGTTTTTTATTGCAAGTTAAGCACAATGCGTTTTATGCGACTGGTTGTGGTAAAATAATTATCAAACAAAAACAGTTTTGGGAAAAAGGGACAATCATATTGTGGTATTAAAAGAATTTATGGCATTAATTACACGTTTATGAATTTATATATATGATATTTTGTGCTGCTAAGGCCTACGAAAAGCTTCAAAAGGATACAAGGCTAGTGTTTTCAATTAATTCCATTAAAATAGAATATAATGCCATTCACAATAGAATATAGTTCATGAGTCGCATAGAAAAGTAGAAAGTAAACCTATTTGATGCGTTCAATGCATTCTGTACATTCTATGCGTTTTCTTCTGCAACTTGTCACAAACAACTATACTGATTCTACTGAACTACAACATATGATATGGACTTTCAGCTTAACAATAAGTTGCATTAAAAGAAAATTGATCACAGGAGAATAAAAATATTATCAACAAAATATTTATTAAAAATTTTATATACACTTGTGGACATACAATTAAGTCATTCATGCATGCGGTTTGCCAAAACCCACCTCCATAAAGACGAAAAATTTTGGAAATTAGTCGTATGGAGTGATGAGTCCAAGTTTAATATCTTTGGAAACGATGACAGACCCTATGTAAGACGCCCTGTCAATACACAATTAGACCCAAAGTACACCAAAAAAAAACCGTAAAGCATGGAGGTTCGTCAGTAATGGTTTGGGGTTGTTTTACCTCATCCGGCGTTGGTGCGCTGGTAAGAATCGATGGGAAAATTACTGCGGAAATGTATTAAAACATCCTACAGAACAATTTGACTAAAGATTATGAGGACGAATTACCACTAGCGTGGATATTTCAGCATGATAACGACCCGAAGCGTACATCTCCGGTAGTTAAAGCTTGATTTGCTGAGAAAAAAAATAAAAGTTTTTGATTGGACAGCTCAAAGTGCCGATCTGAACCCTATTGAAAATCTTTGAGGAATCGTCAAACGAGCAGTTGCAGCAAAAAACTAGCTTATCCAGGCAGAATGGGATAACATTAGTCCTAAGCAGTGTCGCAATTTAATCAACTCAATGCCGCAAAGATGTACTGAAATAATACGCCAAAAAGGGTTCCCCACAAAATATTAAAGGTTCAAAATAGTTTGGGTGAAAAATATAGCAATTAAATCAAATTTTCAATATTTTTTTTTCAGATGACTTAATTATGTGTCCACTTAAATTTTAAGTCTGATATCAACTCCGTACCAAAACATTTTTTATAATGAATAACTATTTAAGTTTTTGTTGTTAATTAATTATTAAGAATATGAATTTAATAAATATTAGTCGTTTTTGTTTCCATTTTTCTTAAATCTTTTTAATTTTTACAAAAATGAAAAATGTTGCAAAGTGACTTAATTGCGTGTCCACGAGTGTACATATCCTGAATGAGAGAAATGAAAGTACAGTGAAAATAAAAAGGCTTTTAAAAATAGAAGTAGCGTAGTTGATATAAATATTTTAAGTAAAATTCCGAATACTGGAGATTTTGTGGAACCAGTTAACGATTACGTGTAGCCTTTTGAACAGTTATCCACTACAAATTTGTTTGTTTGCGAAAATCTAAAAAATTTATTCAACAGCGCCTTCGACAAATTCTGTGGAGAATCTGCTGCTTATGTTAAATAAGAAAAATCTGGAGATAGTAGTTATTCCTTATAAAATAATTTTTTTATTATTATTTTAATCAAAAATTAAAAATTTCATTGTATGCTTACATGTAACAATTTAAAAGTTTTATATAAATAATCATTAAAGTACAAAAGAGGGCATTTGTGCCGCAATGCAACTCTGCATACAATAGCTCCATCAATCATGTTCAAATGTCACGTAAAAACGTGAAGGGGTTTTGTTTTATACAGATCACTTCGTTTTGCTAACTGGAGAGGACGTTCGGTACGTTACGTTACGTTCGGCTAACTGGTACTTAAGACTGTTTTTCACAACGTTTATTCATACCGTTAGTCATTGGAATTCTTTACCAAATCATATTCAGAACATGGACAATGCAATTAAGTTCAAAAAGGAGTTGTTCAATCTGGTTAAGTAGTTTTTAACGTTATCATATTTTGATTGTTTTTGTACATCTTGACTTTTTTATATTGTTTTTATTAGTGATCATTAATTCTCATTTTCCATATAATTTAGCCTTTAAATTTCGTTGTATCTTTATCTATATATATTTTTCCTTTGTGTATATTCTTTTTTATCTTTGTATATATTGTTCTTTATACTTTTCCTAATTTATTTTTTACATATTTTATTTCTTTGTTTAAAAATAAGCATCGATTTCCATATTTTCTGAGGTTATAACATGTTCTTATTAATTTTTATTTCAACATTATTTCAGACATTATTTACTTTTTTGGTCAATGATTTTTTATTACCTTATTTCTTTGCTATACTCCCACAGCATTTACATTTACAGGATGAATATCTTATTGTGCTATGATTAATAATAAATAAATAAACAAAAATGAAAAAAAGGAAATTAGTTGGAGTGTTCCACTTTTTAAACGATTGAGATTATATCTGTAGATCTTTAAGAGTTTTGTTTTGATTGTTGGCATATCGATCTTCATATAAATTAACTTCTAAATTATTTTCTCCTAGTGAGACAGAGGCAATTCCTGATAACTGTGTGTCGTAATATTATATTACTTTAAGAATTCTATGTACGTATGTAAATAATATGAATGCACCATTTTTGCTAAATGAATCCCAGTAAAAAATTCTAAACGTTACCTGATAGAACTGTTGAGTACGAAGTTACCTGATCTCTCGCGGGCAGAATATTCGATATGGTGAAGTACAAATATTGTAAACGCTTGAGCTCTGGGATCTTTAAACATCTTCTGACATTCTCAGAAGATCCGGACACAAAAGGACAGGGTGATTCTCATTACAAATCAGAAATTTTCTTTATATTCGTTCCAAAACGATAGTGACCGAACCCGATTTCTATGTTCGATATCTGGCCTTCAAGAACTCACCCATTTTGGTCCACTTTGGCAAATCTGAACAAGATCCTTGAGATTGCTCCCAAAGTCCTAAGATGTGTCCGGGTAATTTGGTGGAGAAAATATATGCAAATATTACGTCCAAATTTTTTATTTCATTATCCAACAACGACAAATTTGATATACAATCATTAATGGTCCGCAGTAAACTTTTAACGGAAGGACTGGAATCTTTGGATATTTGAGGGATGTTAAAATAAGTTTTCATGTGAGAATTAACTAAAACTCGTTTATTCTCATAACGGTCTACGACGTTTGCCAAGCCATGGCGAAACTGTAATTCGGATTTTATACAAGTTCGAATTATATCCCTCGCCTCACCTTTTGTGTTTTTCATAGATAGATAGTACATCCTTTGGATGTTTCTAATATGCGGATAAGATCCGTAAATGGCCGAAAATATATTTCTAAATGTTGGCCACAATCCGCAGAGAAGGGTGTATTTGGTGTAGTAATTGGGTTCGCGGTCTTAAGAGTAAGGCCGTCAATATAGAAAATGCATTTGAAATATAACAATTAAGGAATAATATTATTTTAAAAGCAGTAGAGAAATTAAAAAAATATACATATATTATTGCGATAAAATTATCACAATTTGAATTAAAATATCAAAAGAAAAATCAGTTTTTATTTATTTATATTAGCGTAAGAATATAAAATATCGCTACAAGCACAAAATATTCAACGAAAAAAAACCAAGACCACCGAATACACTATGTGTTGTTTGAATTCTTGAGTGTTGTTTACGCTTGCCCTTCGCGAACAATTATTTTAAGCAGAATTAGCAGCGAATTAAAAATATCGCACTAAAAAATAAAATATATTTCACCACGAAAAAAAAATATATTCGAATACCTTGAGTAAATTACGTATTGTATTAAAAACAATTACTGTGAATTAAAAACAAAAGGATGTGGTTGTCCAACAATAATAACCAAGTATGGTAATCCTCGAGACAATATCTGCAATAGAGTCTCGCAAATGTTTTATTTTTAAGGGATGATCCCGCTTGAGTGGTCCAAAATATGTGGGTGAGCGGGGGAAGTAAATTAAAAATATAATATTTAAACGTAATTAGTGGTAAGTTAAAACACAAAACTTATTAGTTTAACAATAGCAAATTTATTTTATGTACAAAAAAGTACCTTTATGGTTGGGGGTTTTCGGATAGTATTCCTTTCGTTTTATATTTAAGAAATCACAATAATAATTAACATAAACTTAAATGAAGTGTGACAAATGTTAACATGCTCTTAAAAACTGATATTTTTCTGCTTGTACCAAACTTGTAAATAAATAAGAAAATAGGACGATGCTCAGGCTTATAAATTTACATACGCTTTTTTTCCACATGTGCAGTGTTTTAATTTGAAAATTGCAGAGAAAGATTTCTTGTTGCATTGATAATTTAAATACATAAGATATACATACATACTAAAGTTACAAATATTCGTAATAGATTCTGTGTGTTTACTGAACTGAATGTATATTGTTGAATGGTTGTGTTTCTGTTATAAGTTGGTATTGTTAATATTGTTACATAAATCGAAACGACCTAATATCGTTTAACAATAAATACGATAAACAAAAGCTACCAGCTACACCAACACAATACACACGACACAAATACACAATAATAAATACATCGAACACGTTCCAAGTAAACCAACAACAACAAGCATGAGAGATGCATAAGTGTGCAAAATACACAAGCAACAATGCGGTCGCTTAGAACTCTCGAAAAGGCAAAAACAAGAACCGTCTGCATCGAAAACGTTCACCATACTGATTACGTGCGTATATAAAAGGGCAAGACAAAGCCAGCAGTCGGTCAGTTATAATTCAGTCAGCATTGTGTGAAGACGCGTTGCGGTTTGAAGGTACAAGTGGTATTGCTTGCAAAAAGGTTGTAAGCAGAGAAGATCTAACGAACAGTTGTTAGTGTTAACGCGGGTAGAAGTGTACAAGCAAATTATTGTTGTATCGTTAAGTTGTATACGGTGGCACACAAAAGTAGTGTAAAGAATAAAGAGAGTTTAAGAGAAAATAAACACGTATTTGTTTTTACTTGGTTTGCAATTAACGAACTCATATTTAAACGTTTTTAAAAAGGTAAATAAAAGGTAAACAATATTTTCCAAAATTCTCTCATTTTTATTTATAATTTATAGTAACACATATGTATTTATGAGGGATGTGAGACAAATCAGACCACTGTGTAGAGCAAAAATAGTGTTTATAATGTCCATCCGTTATTTATGGAAATTTCTAGAAGCTGATAGTGTGATTTGTTGAGATGGACGTTTGTCCGTTAAAGTAAAGGATCTAGAACATTCGACGAACGGACGAATGACGAGTGGACGACTGAGCATAAATAGACGGATCTTTCATCTATGGAAGAGAGTTGAAGTTAAGAAGTTTTCTACTTTTCTATACGACATGCATTGCTAAAAATATCAGCTGTTTTGTAGTACTAGAGAGGCAAATTATATTTTATTGTGAATGGTTTCGATAAATATAAATAGTGCATTATTATTTTCGCATTTTTTATTTGCATTATAAAAATATTAATAAAAACACATTTCATAATAAAGTTTACAACTAATTTTCTATGCGACTCATGCATTGCTAAAAATATCAGCCGTTTGTAGTACTAGAGATGACAAATTATATTCTATTGTGAATGGTTTCTATAAATATGTTTAGATAAATATAAATAGTGCATTATTATTTTCGTATTTTTTATTTGCATTATAAACATATTAATAAAAACATATTTCATAATAAATTATACTAATAATTTAAGAGGAAAATACATTCATTAAAATACATTTTTTAACACATTTATTTCAGGAACAAAATTTGTATACTAGTTACCGATTGTTTTTATGTACTGAGTGTCATCTCTTTTGAATTTATTAATTTGTAAACAAGAAAAATGGAGTATAAATTAACTGAAAACACTTGTCTGGCGTTCTTTTGAAGCCTTTCGTAGGCCTTAGCAGCTCAAAATATCATATATGTAAATTCATAAATATTTAATTAATTCTATAAATTCTTATAAAATCATAATTTGATTTCCCATTTTTCCCAAAATTTTTCCCAACAGCTGATCAAAACAAAAAACCATTATGAAATAAGTTTTTATTTATATTTATCTAAACATATTGTTACGTTTTTACCATCTCTTTTGAACTTATTAATTTGTAAACAAGAAAAATGGAGGATAAATTAACTGAAAACACTTGTCTGGCGTTCTTTTGAAGCCTTTCGTAGGCCTTAGCAGCACAAAATATCATATATGTAAATTCATAAATATTTAATTAATTATATAAATTCTTATAAAATCATAATTTGATTTCCCATTTTTCCCAAAATTGTTACCCACAACAGCT
Organism: Sarcophaga subvicina; assembly: GCA_936449025.2. Lineage (NCBI taxonomy): Eukaryota > Metazoa > Arthropoda > Insecta > Diptera > Sarcophagidae > Sarcophaga > Sarcophaga subvicina. The sequence continues at coordinate 69,162,070 of OW388081.2, read as the reverse complement.
GATCAAAACAAAAAACCATTATGAAATATGTTTTTATTTATATTTATCTAAACATATTGTTACGTTTTTACCTTTTTAAAAACGTTTAAAAATGAGTTTGTTAATTGCAAATAAAGTAAAAACAAATATGTGTTTGATTTCAGTTAAACTCTCTTTATTCTTTACACTACTATTGTGTGCCACCTATACAATTTAACGATACAACAATAATAATCTGTTTATTCACTTTACTAGTTCACACAAGTGATCACACGCAACTTCACACAAGGCCGACTGAATTCTTACTGACTGCTGCCTGCTTTGTCCAACCCTTTTATAGTCCGACACAACCAGTCTAAAGAACATTCTTGAAGTGGAAGGTTTGTGATCTCGCCTTCTCGAGAGCTATATTGCTAATACATTGTTGTTTGTATACTTTGCTTATGTTGTCTATCCCTTTTGTCACATACATGTTGTTGTTGGTACCAGGCGCAACCAGGTTCGTTATATATATGTGTGTGTGCAGCTTTAGATAATCAACACGTTCATTGTATTCTTAGTGTTAGTGTGTATTTGTATCGTGTGGCTTTTGTTCATCGTTTTTTGTTGTTAAACGATATTAGGTCGTTTGTATTTGCGTAACACTGCCGCCCACTTAAGCCTGTTCGTCCCGAATAGGCTCATGAGCTCTTCTCCCATATTTTGCCAGTCGCTCTATGTGTACGACCTTCATTTTTGTTCGGGGGCTGTTAGCTTCCTGTAGCCTGTACACGACATCGTTTAACCGTTTAATTATTTAATACGGTCCATCCCAGCTGGTTTGTAGCTTGGGAGATAATGCCTTCTTCCGCTTTGGGTTGTATAGTAGAACCATTTGTCCCTCATGAAAGCCCTGTTTACTGCTCTATCATACCTGGCTTTCATTCTATCACTGACCATTTTTATACGGGTGCGCATAAACTCATGAACTTGGGAGAGTACACCACCAATACCATATCCGCTAGCATCACTGTCCAAAATGAATTTTTACCCTGGGACTGGATACGCCAGAACTGGTGCAGCACACAATAGGTCTTTTAGTGTGTGGAACGCCTTCTCCTGTGGCTCACCCCATTGATAGGCTTTTGATTTCTTGGTGAGCTCATGCAAACTTGCAGCCACGCTGGCAAAGTTAGGCACAAAGCGTGTGTAGTATGTGCATAGTCTCAAAAAGCTGTGTAGTTCCTGAAGATTCTGAGGACGAGGCCAGTCCTTTACTGCTCGTATTTTATCTTCATCCGTGGATATGCCATCTGCTGTGACAAGATGTCCCAAATATTTCACCTGTTTTTGGAAAAATGCACATTTCTTCACGCTTAATTTTAGTCCAGCCATTGATATTCGTTGCAGAACTTCTCCCAAGTTCTTGAGGTGTTCGTCGAATGTTCTGCCCATCACTATTATGTCATCGATGTACACCAGGCAAGTCTTCCAATGCAGCCCCTTGAGTACACGTTCCATAAGGCGCTCGAATGTGGCCGGAGCATTACAGGGTCCAAATGGCATAACTTTAAACTGCCATAAGCCGCCGTTCGCACTGAATGCGGTTTTCTCCTTGTCCTTGTCTGCAATATCCAGCTGCCAATACCCGCTTTGTAAATCCAATGTAGAGAACCACCGTCAATTCTTGGTAGCGGGTAACTATCCTTTTTAGTGACATCATTCAGCTTCCCGTAGTGTACGCAGAATCTTGTACTGCCATCTTTCTTCTTTACTAAGACTACAGGAGAGCTCCACGGGCCCAATGATGGTTCGATTACACCGCTTCTCCTCATTTCGTCGACAAAATTTTTAACATCATTACGCTTCGCCAGCGGTATGCTTCTGGGCGCCTGTTTTATCGGTCTCGCTTGACCATTGCTGTTCTTCCTTGTCTTCTATTGTTCGTGTCGAAAACGAAAGCATATCTCTTTAGCAGCTTTTTGGCTTTGTGTTTCTCTGCAGCTGCTAAACCTGCTATCCATTTCTGCACATTTTTACCAAATTCCTTTTGATCCTTGGCTAACATTTCGGCAGGTTGCGGCGTTTGTTCGCTGTTTATTACCGCCTCTACTGGAACACATTGGCCCACCTCTGAGTTTTTACAGACGACTCATTCATGGCCTGATAAATTTAGCACTCTCACCGGGACTATTCTCTGTTCAGTGGATTTGGCGAGGGCCTTTGCTGATATTAAATCCGTCTGTATTTCTGCTGGTTCCACAACCCACAAGCGGTTTTCCTCACAGTCTCCCTCTATACACGCCCATATCAATGATTCACACTGAGGAGATAACTTTTGTTGCTCGACAGCAACTATCTTTCTGGCGTGCACTTGATGATTGTATCCGGCATCAAGAGGTATCTCCACGTTTCGCCAACTCATTATCTGTTGACCGATATTCAAATTGATATCGTGAGCTATCATAAAGTCGGCACCAATGATAACCTCGTCCACAATATCGGCAACAATAAAGACGTGACTTACACTAATGTTGGCTATCGGCACCTTCACCTCTGTTTTTCCGTGGACGGTGGCAGACTCTCCAGTAGCTGTCCGAAGCCTTACATTGCTAAGTGCCTCACACTTTCCCTTCACTACATCTGGTCTGATGATAGACTGCGTCGCACCGGTGTCTATAGTGAAGATGTGTTGTCTGCCATATATGTACCCGCACGCCATAAGGTTGTTGTTGTTTTGTTGCATCACTGATATTGAGACTGTGGGGCCCTCGCTTGTGGGAGCCAGCACTTGCCCCTCAGTGCTAGCTCGTTTTAGTTTAACGGGGACTCTTGTGAAGATGGTTGGTAGTTCACCCGTTTCTTATTCCTTGATGGTGAGGCGGATCTTGATCTCTTGCAGCTCTAATTTACCCAACTCTCGTTTCAGCCGGTCCACTCTTAGTTCGGAGAGTTTCATTTTATTTATTTATTTTTTTTTATTTTTTTTTTTAAATTTATTTTTACTTTTGGATTTTACAATCCCACTTCTGACACCAATTGTTACGCTTTTACCTTTTTAAAAACATTTAAAAATGAGTTCGTTAATTGCAAATAAAATAAAAACAAATATGTGTTTAATTTCAGTTAAACTCCCTTTATTCTTTACACTAATTTTGTGTGCCACCTATACAATTTAACGATACAACAATAATAATCTGTTTATTCACTTTACTAGTTCACACAAGTATTCACTGGATCTTTACAACCACGACTTATTTTGATCACACGCAACTTCACACAAGGCTGACTGAATTCTTACTGACTGCTGCCTGCTTTGTCCAACCCTTTTATAGTCCGACACAACCACTCTAATGAAGTGGAAGGTTCGTGATCTCGCCTTCTCGAGAGCTCTATTGCTAATACATTGTTGTTTGTATACTTCGCTTATGTTGTCTATCCCTTTTTGTCACATACATGTTGTTGTTGGTACCAGGCGCAACCAGGTTCGTTGTACATATGTGTGTGTGTGTGCAGCTTTAGATAATCAACACGTTCATTGTATTCTTAGTGTTAGTGTGTATTTGTATCGTGTGGCTTTTGTTTATCGTCTTTTGTTGTTAAACGATATTAGGTCGTTTCGATTTGCGTAACAATATTTATAGAAACCACTCACATTGTCATCTCTAGTACTACAAAATAGCTGATATTTTTTAGCAATGCATGAGTCGCATAGAAAAGTAGAAAAGCCGGAAGTCCATACCATCAGATTCTCACATTCTATGCGGTTTTTATTGCAAATTACACACGAGTTTTTTGTTTTGTTTGTTTTGTATTTTCCTCCTAAATTAGTATTAAACTTTATTATGAAATGTCTTTTTATTAATATTTTTATAATGCAAATAAAAAAATGCGAAAATAATAATGCGCTATTTATATTTATCTAATCATATTTATCGAAAATAATAAATAATTATTTTATTATATATTATTTTATTTATTTTCTATCATAGTAACATTGGATAAGTGATTTTATTTACAGTGTTTTGAGTTTCTATCTTAAGGATATTTCAACAAATTATCACATTTTGATTATTACTAAATACTTATTAAAATTATCTATTTAATAGGAAAAAGATAGTAAAAAACCTAAAATTTAATATCACATAAGAAAATTGTGAAGCTCTAAGACAACATCTGATTTCATCTGTACATAATAGTATAGCTGAAATTAGAAGTTATCAAATCAAACCTCTCAGATGGGCGTAGTTTGACCTTCTGCATTTTTCTCTAAATGACAGCGCCAAGTCAGTTATAAAGTTTTCAATCATCTGGATGTTAGCCTTTGAATGCAGTTCAACAGTAGGAAATCTTGAAGGCAGATTGTAAATTATTTTCAAATTCTTATTATGTATTACTTGTAACTTTTTCAGGTGTGACCTGGCACAATCATACCAGATTTGGCAGCCATACGTAAGAATTGGCCTTATACACATTTTGAATAAAAGTAATTTATTTTTAAAATTCAATTTTGTCTTCCTATTCAGAAGAGGATATAAAGATCGCCCGCACCTGATTGCTTTAAGACATGTGTTCTCTAGGTGCTCTTTAAAATTTAGTTTTTGGTCGGATAAGCTCCGTCGTTCCCCATCTAATCTCAACGACATTGGCGGACTGTGGGCCAACATCTCCCACTCCTTGCGCACTACTGCGGAAACAGTCCTTGGTTTCGAACGGCCACCCCAACGAAATCAATGGTACGATGAGGAGTGTCGCGAGGCAACCGCAGCGAAAAACGCCGCATACAAGAAAACGTTGCAGTCTGCCGCTACGCGAGCCATTGTCGAGAACTATAGAGAGAAGAGAAGGGATGAGAGACGCCTTTTCAGACGCAAGAAGAGGGAGCAGGAAAGGCATGAGCGTGAGGAAGTCGAGATGTATAGATGTAGGAATGACGCTCGAAAATTCTATCAAAAGGTTAAGCGTCTAACCGAGGGTTATAAACCCGGAGCGTCTTTCCTACAAGGACGAAAATGGAAACTTAGTATCAGATCCCCAGGGAGTACTGAGGTTATGGAAGAAACACTTCTCTACTCTGCTACAAGGCGATGACGACACCAATACCGCCTTTAGAGATGATGTTCCGGACCCGATCGATGATGACGGCGTGGAGATTCCGCCGCCTAGCCATAAAGAGGTCAAAGTCGCGATCACGCGCCTTAAAAACAATAAAGCGGCAGGTCCTGATGGCCTCCCCGCTGAATTGTTTAAGACCGGATGTAATGAGTTGGTAGGGCGCATGCACCAGCTTATTTACAAAATATGGCTAGAGGAAAGTATGCCCAACGATTGGAACCTCAGTGTCCTCTGTTCTGTCCTGAAAAAGGGAGACCCTACTATATGCGCCAACTATAGGGGTATAAGCCTTCTCCCTATCGCATATAAGGTTCTTACAGGCGTATTGTGTGAACGACTGAAGCCACTCGTCAAAACACTGATTGGACCTTATCAGTGCGGCTTCAGACCTGGCAAGTCCACCATCGACCAGATCTTCACACTACGCCAAATCCTGGAAAAGACCCACGAGAAACAAGTCGACACACACCATCTTTTTGTCGACTATAAGGCTGCCTTTGATAGCCCCATAAGGGATCGTGTTTTTGCCGCAATGTCTGAGCTCGGTATACCTGCGAAGCTGATAAGGCTTTGCAGAATGACGTTGAGCAATTCCTGTAGCTCCGTCAAGGTAGGAATGGACCTCTCCGAGCCTTTTGATACCGTGCGAGGTTTCAGACAAGGCGACCCCTTATCATGCGACCTCTTCAACTTCGTCATGGAGAGTGTTCTGCGAAAGGCAGGAGTGCATCGCAGTGGCACTATTTTTCAAAAAAGTGTCCAGTTGCTTGCATACGCTGACGACATTGACATCATAGGGCGTACGAAGCGAGATGTTACTGCTGCCTTTAGTGCTATTGAACGCGAGTCTACCAAGATGGGTTTGGCAGTAAATGAGGACAAAACAAAGTATATGTTATCGACGAGTCGAGACGCGCGGCGTATTGATTCTCAGATTACGGCCGATAACTATACTTTTGATACGGTCAAGGAATTCATCTATCTTGGCTCCGCCGTTACCACCAGAAATGATGTCAGTCTGGAGATCAAGCGCAGGATCACTCTTGCCAACAGGTGCTACTATGGTCTCAATAGGCAATTGAGTAGCAGAGACCTCTCTCGTACGACAAAACTAACACTCTACAAGACACTCATCCTACCCGTGCTTCTTTATGGCGCAGAGGCATGGACCCTATTAAGTACAGATGCAGCGGCCTTGAGAGTGTTCGAGAGAAAAGTACTGCGCAAGATCTTCGGTCCAGTGCGAGTTGGCGATGATTTCCGTATCCGATACAACAGTGAGCTGTATGAGCTCCTCAACGACATGGACGTTGTACAGCGTATTAATATCCAGCGGCTGCGCTGGCTCGGCCATGTCGTCGACGTTGTGTTTCAACGTTGATTTAATAACTATTGCAACTCCTCCTCCATGAGAAATTCTATTTTTTCTATACACTTTGTACCCTGACATCTTAAACCTGTGATTTGATTTCAGAAATGTTTCGTTCAATAGAAGAATATCAATAGAGTTTTCTTTTATACAATTATGAAGTTCCACAGATTTAGAAAATGTAGTAATGCCTTGACAATTCCAGTGCATTGTTTTAAGACTATTTTGAACTTGATTAAATTGCATATTTTAGCATAGACATGATAACAATAATTTGCTCCATTTTCGTTCTACAATTGCGTAGATCAGAGATGGCTCTTGTAAAAATTTTGAATAATTCATCGATACTATAAAGTTCAGCTGTTGAAGAACATTTTTGAGCAGGAGTTTCAAGTATACTGGCATAGGAGTTATTCAGGACGGTGGAATTATTCACGTTTGGAACAAATGAAGATCTGTTTAGATGGGAAAATCAGCAGCGGATGCATCGAAGACAGCGGGCAGAGGACGGTTTTTAGTATGGGATTTGTTCATTAGATGTTCGCGAATTATTAAATATTCTTTGCTGCTGGGGCAGCGTGGGTCGTCGGCTCTATGATTATTGTTCTTTAAATTTTTTTTACTGCAATTGAAGCATTTGTAGACGGCGGGGCTGCCTTCAGGTACTTTGTTAACCTGGCAGTTGGCTATGTCATGATCACCCCCGCAAGCAATGCATGTACTTTTGCGAAAACAATTTTTAGTTCCATGGCCGTACATGGCACACTTTGTACATTGCGTCGGCCCTCTGTTTCTCTTTTGAGGATTTCTCCAATAGACTATAATTTGGCACAAACGTCTAATTTTTAACACTTGAGATTTTGAAATTATCGTGCGATCAAACTCAACCATATAAATAGCATCATCTACAGAGGAGCGAGCTGTAATTATTTCTTTAATATTGACAACATTGATGTTGTAAGAGTTTTTTAATTCTTCTTTAATTTCATTAGGATTAAATTGTGGTAGACCGTAGAGGACCAACTTAAATATTTTGGTATCTTTACACTCATGAGAGTAGAAAGTATAGCCTAAAGCAATAAGCTTTTTCTTTGCTTGTTCGAAGAGCGTTATTGATGGTGAGATAATTTTAGTACCGATGGACCTTCTCTTAAATTCATATGATGATCCAATCAGCTTGTAAACACATTGTAACTTATGAACAGCATCCACAATAATTGGGGGAACAACAATTTTATACTCACGTACTTCGCCCTCTTCTTTACTATACGTATCATCGTCATTAACAAGTGTTTGTAGAATGCTAAACCGGTTTTCATTGTTTTTATATTTTTACTTTGGTGCTCTGCCTGACATCTTCTTTCGTTTCAATGAATGCATTGATCACTTAATAGTTGTTATTGTTTATTGTTTTTGTTTATTGTTATTGTTTCAATGTGAAACAGAAATTTGCAGGAATCGAAATATTGAATTTTGTTTATAGTGATTACACAGATTTTGTTGGTATGGTAGTTAGTACTACGCAACGGAGGAGAAAAAAGAAAAAACGTCTGCTTACAATCTATGATAGCATAAGACTGAAATAATAAATAAAAATATAATAAATAAAATATAATTTGTCATCTCTAGTACTACAATACAGCTGATATTTTTTAGCAATGCATGAGTCGCATAGAAAAGTAGAAGGTAAACATACTTGATGCATTCTATGCATTTTTTCTGTATACGCATATAAAGCAAGGTAGCATGAAACGGATGGTATGGACTTTCGGCTTTAATGAGTGCGAGTGCAAAATAAGAGAAAAAAAAATAAATAAGAGACAAAGAAATACAAATTGTGTTATGAAACATTTAATATGGATTTGTGAAGATCCTTGTCAAAACACAATTTAGGTTGAGAATGCTTATTATTAACATTTAAACTTGTGCAAAAATCGTAAAACGTCGAGTATAAGTTAAAAACGAGTTAAAGATAAAATAGGAAAACATTGTTTAAACGCTGAAGACCAAGTGAAAGATAAAAGAGAGAGAAAGATAAACTAGTAAAAGCTGAAGAGCGTCTGTAAACCTTAAATAAACAACGAGTGAAAGCTAACGAATGTAAAAGTTTCAGGCGAGTTTAAGCTGGAGGTCCACATAACGCGTTTTCGCGTCAAAGCGTTGCGTGCATTTCATCCCTTCTTCGCATTCTACGCTTCAAGTTACATGCAATGCTTTTTACGTGCCAATGTTTGTTTTGATCAGCTGTTAACAAAATAAAAACATTTGATTGAAAATACTTGAATAAAACATTTCATACAAAAATTAATTAATTAATTAATTAAAAATTTCATAGAATTAATTGAGTTTGTGAATATAATATTTTGTGCCACAAGTGTGTACAATAAGCCCCAAAGGAACAAACGACGATTTTGGGTGCGTCCTTGACCATGAACAGTTCCGGATAGCAACAAGAACAACATCTTTGACTGTCTGTGCACAATTCTGAAGGATAAATTTGAGAAGAACTCAGCGAGAGGTATACCAGCGGACTGTCGGCTCTTCCTAACTTTAATGTAAGTTTAAAATTATGTATATAATTAATTATATGTTTCCCATTTAGTTATTTAGCGCATGGCACCAGTAGGCAATACCTGTCATTGACGTTTAAAATGTTTGTGACCGTAGTAAGACGAATCGTTTTGAAAACGTGTGAGGTTATATGGAATGAATTAAGTGGCATTAACCTATCCTTACCAAACACGTATGAATGGGAGCGAATAGCGGAGGATTTTAAAAATATGTGGAATTTGCCGAATTGTGTGGGAGCGATCGATGGCAAGCACGTCGCCAAAACATGTCCACCACATTCAAGTTCAAATTATTACAATGGTATGGTTTTATATGTTTTTATAATCATCATCAAAAAAGATTTGTCTATAGACTAGACTATTCTATAGACAAGACTATTTACTAGACTATAGCCTATAAACTAGGCTATAAATGTACTTTTTATTAAAGTTTTATGTTTTTAGGAACAAATAGCATTGCACTAATGGGAGTGTGCGATGTGAATTACACCTTCACAACGGTAGACACAGGTGCCTATTAAAGCCAAAGCGATGGTGGAGTGCTAACACATTCGGATTTTCGAAGACTATTGCGATCAGAAAACTTAAATTTTCCAGCGGACACAATATTGCCAAATAGCGAAGTTATGTTTCCTTATTATTTAGTTAGGGATGCCGCTTTTCCTCTTAAGTCATACATCATGAGGCAATATCCCGGACTCTTGTTAAGTGATGAAAAGCAAAACTTTAATAAAAGGTTATCTAGAGCCCGAAGGACCGGTATTTTGACAGCACGGTGGAGAATTTTACGTGGAAGCTTGAAAAAGTTTTATGCGCCACGGTTTTACTTCACAATTACTTAAAAATGCACGATGCAACATATTGCCCACCAGATTTTGTGGACCGAGAGAAAGACGGTTTAGTTACAGACGGCTTGTGGAGGCAAGAAACCAAGCCATTGGAAAAAGGCCAAAAATTCTCTTCCAATAATTCAACCAGAAATGCATTCCAGCTAAGAGACATTTTGTGTGAATATCTTTATAAAAATAAAATATAAAAATTAAATTATTTTTTGAATTTAAAGATCGTTTTATTTTTTGCTTTTCAAAATTCATGTTTTAAAGCTAATAAAATATAAATTTTTTATAAACTAAAATGCTTTTTGTTTCATTTTTAAATCATTTTGTTTATCAAAGAAAAATTCAAATATACTCTCACGAATTGGTTGTGCTGAAGTCAAGCTTGTTATTGTTCGGTAATGGGAAAGGAAAAAATAATTTTATTCCCTTTTTAATACCCAAACATAAATTACATTCGTGGTCTTATATGTTCGCGCAGAAAATCCATTTGACATTGGTATAACCATTGGTTTTCTTCGAATTCTGCAGCACTACCAGAGGCATGATAGCTCCCCGCATTTTTTAGCAAATCGGTCCCTCAGAGTTTTCCAACGAGATTGGCAAACGTTCTCTAAAAAAGCAATACAAAATACCGTCATGTATGTGTACAAATATTTTTAATTTATGTATATGTTATTACCTGGTACATTTAATTCCTCGGCAATGGATTTCCAAGCAACTGCTCTTTTAAATTTATTTCTTTAAAGAAGAGAGCTTTCTTTATAAAGAACTTCATGTGTTTTTACAGCTACAATTAATTTTTCCTCCATTGTTCATCAAAAAATTTAAACAAATTAAAACAAAACAACTTGTCAAAACCAGCTGTTTTGTAAGCGCGCCGCTTGTGATGCTTTCAAAAGTAGAAAGTTGATCTCTGAACACATGTCCTTAAAAACTTTTAGCTCTGGCCCAAAAAATTCGGGCATGAAAGGGTTAATTATAATATATAATATTTTTATTATAAAGAAGCGGAGTAACTCTTCCATATGCTGGGTATAGTGTTACAGACCAGAGTCTCTGGTGAGAATCGAACCCACGACCCTCACGCTAATAGTCCAGTACATTACCCATTAGACTTCCAGGACACCCCCATTTTATTTAATTTTATCCTTTTTTAATTTTTTATTTTTTGTTTGTTTATTGTTTTCTTTTTTGAGATCATTTCATACAGAAATTTGAATTTGTAACGTTGTTGCTAGATTGATATTTTGACAATGGACGTAGGGTATAATATAGTATAATGTTGATGAATTGCGATTGTTTGTGCACAAAGTTGAGGGAATTAGGGTTGGACACGACTGGGTTGAATGCAGTGTTATAGGGCAGGCTCCTCCAACATGTCGGTCATCAAGCCGACGGGACTGGCGCTGGATCGACAAATTCTCAGTACCAGGAATTTGGTGCTAGTGCATCGTCGGAAATCCGCTTTAGTGGACCTGTTTTTATGTTGAAGGACATTGTTGAAAGTTTCTCTAAGTTTAGTGGTAACAATTCTCTTAGTATTAGAAACTGGATTGAGGATTTTGAGGAAAATGCCGAACCGGTTGGGTGGAATCCTATACAGAAGTTTATTTATGCAAAGCAGCTGTTGAGTGGAGCAGCCAAATTAATTGTCAGAAGCCAATCTGGCTTAAATATTTGGCAGTCGTTAAAACAGCGTTAATAGAGGAATTCGGGGAATCAGTTTCAGCTGTGAAAATTCGCAGATTGTTGAGAAACCGTCGTAAGGAGCAGAATGAGACCTGCCGCGAGTATTTATAAGCTTTAATGGAAATTGGTAAGCCTATAGATTTAGATGTCGTGAGTCTGCCGGACTATTTCATTGAGGGCATACAAATTCACGTTTTAAAAAGACTATATTGTACCATACAAAGACAGTTGAAGAAATGAAGGAAAATACTAAAATATACGAGAAGATTCGGACTTCGTCCAACAGGGAGAGTCGAAAACCTCAGGCTCCCAATAATATAGAAACTGGCATTAAGATGGGAAAAAAATGTGGACGTCCCGATCATATGGCTAAGGAATCTAAGGAAGCGCAATTTAGGTGCTTCAAATGTAACAATGCAGGACATCGCGCATCTGATTGCAAGGTCTACAAACCAGAAATCAAACAGGAGCGCAGTAATGTCAACACATTTATCTACGACGGACAGTATTTTGGGTCAGGGATGATATTTAAGAGAATGTCCTTGGGAAGCATCGAGTTGTATGGTTAAATTGATACCGGATGTAACATGTGTACTATAGGATGCGATGTTTTCTAAAAGTTGAGGGGAAAATTTGAACTTATACCGGAACGAAAACGGTTCAGTGGGGCTGGTCCCTCACCTATACTCAGGGATATTTCGAAGCCCCATTACAGATGGATGGTTTTTCTCTAGAATTGAAATTTGATCTTGTACGGTCTGAAGATATTGGGTATCCCGCTGTTTTGGGCAATAACCTATTACAGTTTGTGGATCTCGTAGTTAGGAAAGATGGTGTTGAATTTACCCCAGGGTGGCAAATGCCGTTGACAACATCACAGTTAAGGTTCTGCAGGTGCACATTAATAATCCGGAGCTGTTAGGGGAATTTCAAGATGTTTGCCTGAATATCGAAAATAATGAAAAGGTAGTAGCTGATTTACATCATCTAAGTGCTGACCTTCAGGATGAGATGAACCGCATGATAGAAAAGTGTAACCCCATTCAGATGAACACTGCTCCAGTTAGTATGAAACTTTTGCTGAAGGATGATGTACCAGTACCTCAGGATCCTGGAAGAACTTCACATGAAAACCAAAAGATTATAGACAGACGAGTGACGGAATGGTTGAAGCAGGGTATTATGGTACCAAGTTCGTTCGAATATGCCTCACCGATCGTGTAGGTTCAAAAAAGGGTGGTACAAACGGCCACGTTGCGACTACAGAAAGCTCAATGAAAAAATTTTGAGTGATAATTTTGCGATGCTGACATGTTTTGGAAAGGTTGCAGGAGGCAAATGTGTTCACCACACTTGATTTGAAGGATAGATTCTTTTACGTACCTGTAGATCTTGAGTCTACTAAATACGCTGCATTCGTTACCAGAAATGGACAGTATGAGTTTAAATTTGTACTATTTGGAATATCGAACTCACTCGCGCTATTTTTCAGATTTATTAACGCCATATTTAGAGATTTGATAGCAGTAACCTACATGGACGATGTAATTATTCCATCGAAGGATGAAGTGGGGGAAATCACAGAGGAGAATGGGTTGCATGTAAGGTGGAAGAAGAGTCAATTCCTACAGAGGAAGGTAAATTTTCTTGGTTACATAATAGAAAAGGAAACTATACGCCCTTCGAAGGAAAAAACGGTGGCCATTGAAAATTTTCCACTGTTCCATGACCGGAAAAGTTGTTAACAATTTTTAGGGTTGACCTCCTATTTCCGCAGATTTATGGATGAATATGCAATAATCGCTAAACCGATGTCTGATCTGCGAAAGGGAAAAGAGTGCAAGGTAAATGAGGAGATAATTGCTCCTTTTGAACAGTTGAAACTAGCGCTGACAAAAGATCCTGTGTTGAAATCGTATAATCCGAAAACATTAACAGAAGTCCACAAAGATGCTAGTAAGTTTGGATATGGTGCGGTTTTACTGCAGAAAGACTTGATACTCCTACATCCCGTCCAGTACATGAGTAGAAAGACGTCGCCAACTAAAGAAAAGTACCATTCCTCTGAGCTAGAGGTCTTAGCAATAATAGAAGCACTCAAGAAATGGAGAACATCCCTCATAGGTTCTAAATTTGAGATAGTCCATAACGATCGTAATAACGTAACGCTTTTACCATGACCATGAAAAAGTCAGAGGTTCCACTTTGTGTTTCGAGATTTTTGCAAGACTTTAATTATGAAATTGAACACCGATTCAGGCACGAAGATGAGGCACGTAGTTGTATTAAGCAGAATAAGTTGTTTACTGATTGAAAGTTCGTTGCTGCACAGATTAAAAGAAGCTCAGTTGGAGGATATGTGGGAGAGAGCTGTAAGGACAGTTCTAGAAAAAGATTACTGTTACGGCACGGTATACATGAGCCGGCTTTAAATAAAACACAAAATTTTTAACAGTACTCCTTGTGCATTAATTTAATCATTTATTAATTCTTATCCTGTGCTATGAGCGCTTTAAAACAATTTTGTAGGCTTGCGTGCCTTTAACCGACCGACAAAAATAATCCATTTGATAACTGGTAACTTCAGATGCCTATGTGATACAGTAATAGGTATCGTTATAATTAATAACAAGTTCTCTTTTACATATTTCAAGAAGAAAATAATGTATATAATACAAAATATTATTACAGTTAGCGAATATTTGCTATTTTAAGAATTTGCAAATTTAAGACTTTTAATGGGAAGGTACCCCAATATTAATATTTGACCAATATTTAATATTATAATGATTTATGAAATTTGTTTCTTTTAAATAAACAATAAATGTGATTAAATTAATAAAATCAGTAAAAATAAAATATTTTCATTATCAAGTGGATGTCGGCGGCAACATTCTCCCCCTTGTAAATGAGTCCGTGGACGAGTTTACCCTTCATTATTGGCGACGTCTAGTCTTACTAGTCTAGTCTTCACCGTTGGTCGTTGGAAAGTACCATTTTTAGTTTGAACTTTCACCTGACGTACCTGGCCATCTTTTGCTGTAACCTGTAACCCCAATAGGGCGCGTCCCCAGGTGGCGGATAGGGGAATGCTTCCCAGATATGGGTGGTAGGGGAAAAATCAAATATCCCCCGCGGACCAACAGGTATAGACCAAGCGCGGCGGACCTCATATTGAGCGGCTTCTTGGCCAGCGTCTGATTCCATGTTAGGAGCGGCTGTATATTAATCACCTGGCAGTAGGTATAAAATGCTACGGGAAGAAACCCTGAACAAAAATCAACATGAGCAATCAGAAAAGAAATTTCGTTACGGTGCAGGGAGTTATAAACCCAGTACCGGCGGTTATAGGGAGTGAGCAAGCGCGCTCCCGGCCATCGTCATCCAGCGAACGCAATGCTGCTCTGGTTGAAGGCTTGGCCGAGGCAACAGATAGAGTTACAAGCATAAATAAAATCGAGGAAGTTCAGAAGAAGCAACAGACTCGCGCGTTCTCTCCCTGGAACAGTTTTCGGAACACCTACGGGAACACTCGGACACCGTTTGCGGCAACCTAACGTGGGTTGTACTCCAGGAGAAAACGCCCGTGAATATAACCAAGAGAACTCCGAAACACCACAGGGCAATGCAGTCGATCCCCAAACGAAGAAGGACCTTCTGAGCTGCAACTCACTTAGACAAGAATTCATACTCAAAATGAAAATATCAGAAGAGGAAGCATTGAAGAAATGTAAAACCGTGATTAGAAAAATGAAAACGGCTATCAATAGACTGAGGAATATCAGCATGGACGTTCAAAATGGCGTGTCTGAGTTAGACGAACTATTGGACGTAATTGCAGACTACCGTAGAAGCTGGAAAATGCAGAAAAAGAAATGCAGCTTAGCAAAACACAGCAGAAGGAGACTTCAGATGCTCCAACTGGATTCCAACGAAAAATAAGCGAATCGCGTCTAGCCCAGTGGAAACTAAGCCCGAGAAGAAAACGAAGAAAAAAGCTAGCGATAGTACAGTGGTCATAGTAGGAACAGAAACCAGGCCCGAGGTAGTAGCAGGAAAAAAAGAAAACACAAAAGCCCAAAGGAGAAAACGTCCTAAGAGACCCCAGAACAGACCTGATGCTGTCGGCATAAAATCCAGAGATGGGCACAGCTATGCCGACGTGCTCAAAAATTTGAGAGAAAAAATTAAACCGGAAGAGACTGAAGTGGCTGTGCAATCCATCCGAAAAACAAAGACAGGATCTTTGCTCTTAATAATGGGCAAAGGCGGGAGAAAAGAGGAGTTCCGCGAAGCTATCATCAGATTCATATAAAGAGTAGCGAAAAGGGAAACGGTTTTGGTTGGGTCCAGATTGGAACCCTTACCCTTGTAAGCTCTTACCTAACAACAAACGACAATATCGATACATTCCAGGAGAAACTCGACAACATAGAATATTTCACAAGGCTTAAGGGAAATAATCTTATTGTAGCAGGTGACTTCAATTCTCGCGTAATCGAATGGGGATTTAAAAATACCGACTAAAGAGGCACAATAATATTAGAAATGGTAGTACGACTAGGGATGCTGACAGCAAACACTGACAGTGTCCCAACTTTCAGGCGTCCTGGATGCTAGGGCACTATCCCAGACGTAACTTTTTTCTCTGAGGAAGTGGCCCATAAGTTAAAAGACTGGAGAATTCTGGAAATACATAAAGCCAGCGATCATCAGTATATATCGTTCTGTTTGAAAGACGGTGAAGCTGCACAAGGGGAAAACTAGTGGAACCACCCGAAAATGGAACGTAAATAAGCTTATACAGCGGTACTGCTCTCCGAAATCGACAGGCGATTAGGAGAATTTGGAAGCAAAGCAGACACAAGAACAACAGTCGCCCACACCATGGCGACAATCACAAGATGCTGTAACAGCTCAATGCCAAAAATGAACAAAGGTCTCAAATGGAAACCAGTACACTGGTGGAATGCTTAGAACAAAGAATCCAGACGGAACTGCTTACAAACAAGAAGGAGGTGTACCAGAGCGCAGAGGCGACGCAGAAATAGAGTGTAGTGCATATAAAAAAGCCAAAAAAAAAAACAGCTGAAAACCCGAATACTAAAAAGTAAAAAGGAAAAGTGGGAAGAACTGAGGACCGATATAAACCAAAATCCCTGGGGCCTTGGTTACAAACTCGTGATCAACAAACTCGGAATGAGAAACCCGGTAGAAATTATCGACGAAGACATTATGCACAATATTGTGAGCACACTATCTCCACGACACGAAATCAGACAAGATAACAGCGGAACAGAGACCAGTTTCAATACACCCTTATTCACAACAGTAGAGCTAAAAACAGCCTCAAAAAAAAAAAAAGTACCCGGAACCGATGGAGTCCCAACAGGGGTAATAAAGGAGATAGCAATGAACCGCTCCGAGATGCTGCTAAAAATGTATAACAGTTGTCTTAAAGAGGGGATATTCCCAGACGCTTGAAGGAACAAAAACTTGTTCTTATCAGTAAGGGTAAGGATGATCCAGCATCGCCATTATCGTATAGGCCCCAGTGTTTATTAGACTCTGCGGGCAAATTGTTTGAGAGGCTCAAAGCCTAGGCTTGATAAGGCCATTAAAACTTCGGGAGGTCTTTCTACAAGACAATACGGATTTCGGCCTGGAAGATCTACAATAGGAGCTCTTAAGCAAGTAGTAGATGCATTCGAAGCTGCCCAGACCGGGAATCATTTTCCGAGACCGGTTATACTCCTGGCGACCTTAGACATAAAAAACGCCTTCAACAGTCTGAGGTGGACAGATGTGATAGAGGCCTTGGAGACAGCTTTCAATGTTCCAGCGTATATGACTGCCCGTCATAACTATAACCGCACTACATTATCCGTTTTGCTCAACGTAAAAAGAAATTTTTCATGAAAGGGTTTACGGTATATTATAGTATTATAACGGAAGTTTTATTCAAACAAAAAAATTTCAGTTACTCTTTGAATTGGCAAATCCACAACAATTAATGTATTTCTTAGTGTTGCGTAACTATAACCGCATCGCGTTTAAATTAAAAATAAATTATAACTGCGTCGAAATTGTAAGTTTTTTGTTGGCAAGTTAACGTTTTATTTCAATTAAAATAAAATGCCAAGGCGAACATATCTTACAGACGTCGAAAAAGGAAAAATTTTGGCCTTTTTGGAAAATGGGCTCAGTTTTCTAGAGATCGGTAGAAAACTAGGTCGATCGGACAGGGTGGTAAGAAATTTTGCCAAAAACCAGAGTCAGTATGGCAAAAATAAAACCGGAGGACCAAAAAGAAAGTTATCCGAAAGAGATCGACGCAGAATTGTTAGAGCCGCAAACAATTCTATGAAAAGCCTTTCGCAGATTTCTGCCGCTTGTGGCGTAAAAGTGTCAAATTCCATAATAAGTAGAGTGCTAAAGCAATCCGGAACAATAACTAGACAATCGCTAATGACTATGCCAAGGTTACTCACGCGCCACAAGACAGCCCGGATGGAATTGGCAAAGAAAAATTTGCAAACAAACTGGAGTCAGGTAAGTAAATATTTTCATTTTTTTTTGTCTTATAATTGATTCTCTTCCCTTTTAGGTGATTTTTTCAGACGAGAAAAAATTTAATCTTGACGGCCCAGATGGTTTCAGTGGATATTGGAGGGATCTGCGAAAGGAACCACGATATTTCGGTGGCGGTTCCTTAATGGTATAGGGAGCCTTTGCAACGATGCAATGCTTGATTTGGCTTTTCCGAGCACTCGAATGAATTCCGGAGAATACATAGGCATTCTTAATGAAAAACTGATGCCTTTCTTGGAAGCCCAGGCTGAAAAAACTTTCATTTTTCAGCAAGACAACGCGTCAGTACACAAAAGTCGTCAGACGATTGAATGGCTTAAATCAAAAAATATAGAAGTGATTGACTGGCCCGCCTGTTCTCCGGATCAAAACCCAATAGAAAATATTTGGGGAATATTGATCCGCCGCGTTTATGCCCAAAATAGGCAATACAAAGATGTTTTCGAGCTAAAGGAAGCAATCATTGATGAATGGCGAGCAATTAGTGAAGATATGAGGACAAAACTTGTCCAAAGTATGCCAGATCGGATTTTTGAGCTGATTCATAATAAAGGAGGTCCCACCCATTATTAAATATATATTTTTTTTGTTTAATTTATAATTTTGTTAAATTTGTTAAAGTGCGGTTATAGTTATGAAACAGCTGTTTTTGTTAAAATTAATTATATTTATGAAACTAAAGTGAATAAATAATTTATTTTTATTATATAATGTAAGTTTTCGTCTATTTTCTCTTATACTAAAAAACTAAATTCCTTACAAGATGTACAGGCTGAAATATTAACATTAATAGGGGTGCGGCTATAGTTATGACGGGCAGTGGTTATTAAGGGTTATCTAAGGAATAGAGTGCTGATATACTACACAAACTAAGGGTCAAGTAGAATGCAGGTCACTTCCGGAGCGGCACAGGGGTCCATATTGGCACCAGATCTCTGGAACGCGACTTACGATGAAATCCTAAGGGTAGAAACACAGACGAAGTCCAACGCAGATTACGACAAGTCATGATGCGGACTAAGCACTGGTTGGAATATCACGGTCTACAGCAGGCCATGCATAAAATGGACTAACCAGACGACACATTTCGATCAAGATCGAAATCAACATAGGCGACTTTGTTATTCCCACGAAGAAATCGATTAAATACCTTGGGGTTAGACTGGACTCGAAACTGACCTACTCAGAGCAGATAGAGTATGCAACAGCGAGAGCAGCTAGAATAACAACTCAACTAAATATACTGATGGCAAACATTGGTGCACCCCTCCCATGTAAGAGGAAACTACTCATGGAGGCTGGGAATATCATACTCCTCTATGGGTCTGAAATCTCGCCTTCTACTTTGGAAACCCAGATCAGGGCTAGAAAACTACTGTCTGCACAGTCTCGTATCGCACGATATCGACACAAGATGTCCTAGTTATAGCCGGAATGGTTCCCATAGACCTACAAGCATATGAGCGCCAGATGATCTTCAACGCCAGGCAAAGTACAACGCAACCACATAGCATAGAAGCGATAAAGCACGAACTCGTTCTAAAATGGCAATTTCGCTGGGAAAATGAACAGCATGGAAGGTGGACATATAAACTGACTCCCGAGTTGCAAGTGTGGAAAAACAGAAAAAACGGCGAAGTAGACTACTACATAACCCAGATACTGACCGGTCACGGATATTTCAGAGAGTACCTGCATCGCATGGGGAAATGCCGCTCGCCATTCTGTATCTATGAAGAGAAAGAAACGTTAGATGATTCCGAACACACTTTCTTCAGCTGTCGTCGATGGGCCGAAATCCGTCAGCGTCTCGAAGCTGAAATCGGCGTCATTAGCCCTACAAACGTCGTGCTGAAAATAATAAACAGTAGAGAGAGCTGGAACGCAGTAAAACACTTTGTAGAGCACGTCCTGCGAAGGCAGAAATTTGACCTAGACGCAGCAGAATGAAAATAGAGCGGAGCCTGGACACAGGCTGACGATGATGAAACTTGCAACATATGCCAGAAAAGGGGTCCACCTTGAAGTAATACAACCATGGTTTCGAGGTGGAATGATTCCCCGGTGAAGAAACAAGGCGGATTTTTAGTCGGTATACCTAGTGGGAGAGTCCGACATAATATGTCTGGTGACGACCATCATGAATGCATAAAGCATTTTCCCTCTTTCCCGCAAAAAAAAAAAACAGTTTAGCAGGTAACACCCCATCTTTTCTCCTTTCTTCTTCCCACGGTGACGGAAAGCGGTCCAAAGTAATCTATTCCCACAAATGTAAACGGTCATTCGAAACTTGCTAACCGAGCAGGCGGTAGTGAAAACATTTGTGGCATAACTGGTGCAACATTTGCATTTTTGCATATTTGACAAGATTTCCTTACGTTTTTATAGAGTACTCGTAGCTTAGGTATGTAATATTTACTTTTAATATTGTTGATGACGGTCTCATGTAACATATGATGTAATGTTCATAGCGAACTATTAGAAATGTCACATGGTGATTAGTAGACAGTATTATCACATCTTCATAATTTAGGAATGATGCACGACCTTTAGCTCTTAGTACTCCCTTGTCATCTAGGAATACATTTAAATATATTAGTTTACTGGTTTTTGGAATACTCTTACCCTCTTTTAAATAATATATTTCTTCATGGAATTCGCTGTGCTGTGCTTTTCGGTACAATACGGCCTTTGCGTCTTGTAGCATTTCGAATGTAACTTCTGTTGGGAACTTCCTTTTTTCAAACCGTGCCTTAAGCTTAACTCTTCTCCAGTTGGAAAAATTCTTAACGTTAAGTAAAATGTTCATTTCTTCTCCATTAATTTCCTCTTGATTTCATTCGCCCAAATTGTTGCAAGTTGGTCATGTTGATATATCTTCGTGAAGAAATTCAGGACCAGAAAACCATAAGGAGACATCAAATCGTATTATAACTGTTGTACAATTATTATGTTCAGTGTAGACACTGACAGTAGTTTATAAGAGGCACCCTGTAACCAAGAACAACTAGAATGAAATGAAATATACGAGTCACTGAATATATGAAAGTCAAAGAAGTCGGTTGTCTAAAACAAGAATAATACATGGTGTCAGTTGTAAACATATTAAATAAAATTGAAAAATATAAAGTAGTGTTTCAATAATAAAATCAATCTACAAATTAAAAAAAAAAGAATTACAAAATGTTCGAATTTCAGAATGGCGGAATTGAAAAAGTTAACCTTAAAGCCACAAATATTGAAAACGAGTGTAATAACTGGAAAGCTCAATTTAAAATGTTTCTTCGAGCAACAAATCTGGAGGCTGAAAAGGAAAAAGAAAAGTTGCATTATTGTTGCACTACATGGGTTCAGAATGCATTCAAATTGCCAATTCTTTTAATGTAGACTATGACTCTGGAGAGTATGATGTTTTGATAAACCATTTCGATACGTATTTTGTACCAAAATTAAACGTAGCTATGGAAAGGCACACATTTTTTACCAAAAAGCAAGCCACAGACGAAACGTTGGAAGCCTACGTTACAGCTTTAAAGAATTTAAGTCTTTCTTGTGAATTTGGTACGCTACGAGAGAGTCTCGTTAAAGATATTTTCATATGTGGTATGTCACCTAATTTTCATCACATAAAAGAGAGATTATTAAGTGAAGGCAAAATAGAATTGGAAAAAGCGGTGGAAATTGCCAGAAATATTGAAGCTGCAAAAGAAAATGCATCTAAGTTATTACAAACCAATCACGGTAGTCAAATATATATAAATGCACTAAATAAGAATAATCAAAATAATTGCAATAAATGTGGACAAACACATAAAACAAAATGTCCTGCACTTAACGAAAATTGCCATGTATGTGGAAAAAGAGGACATTTTGCAAAAATGTGCTTCTACAAACACAAGCAAAACAAAAACTTCAAGTCAAAATATTTAAAAAATATGGTTTGTGAAGAAGGTGAACCTGAAGACCTTTTTGTTGGATCACTATCGCTTAAAAATAACAATTTAAATTCTTATGAAAATCGAATTAAAGAACTACAAATTAGAAAGTTACATATCTATCAACAGCATAGCATAAGCAGAATAAACAAGAAAAAATCACAACTAGCAAAAGAGGATGGGTTATACTAGTAAAAATAAATAATAAGAATGTGGAATTCCAAGTGGACACGGGTGCTGACACAAACAAATTATCGGAACAAAGCGCTAAAGAATTACGTCTAGGCGGTAAAAATCTACAGTTAACTAAAACCAATATACTCACATTTAGTGGAGAAAAACTTCCAGTAAAGGGTAAAGTTAATATTAAATTAGATTTAATAATAAACTTTTTATTAGTACTTTTTATATTGTAAATTTAAAATGTAAAAATATTATTGGTTTAGACCTGGCAAGGCAAATGGACTTAATAAAGAATATTAACAAGTTGTCATTGGAGAGCATACTTAAAAAATATTCAGATACTTTTAATGGTTTAGGTATGTTGGGGAATAAATATAGATTGGTGTTGAGGGATAATGTTAAACCTGTTGTTGATGTACCAAGGAAAATTCCGTTTGCATTACATGGTGCATTGAAAGATGAGTTAGATAGGATGGAGAAATTGGGAGTTATTGCTAAAATTGATGAACCGACAGAATGGGTTAATTCTATTGTTTTGGTATCAAAACCAAACGGTAGAATAAGACTGTGCCTTGATCCACGGAATTTGAATAAGGCTATAGTTAGGGCCCGTTTGTCTTTTCCTAATATAGATGATTGTAAGGCAAAGCTAAAAGATATTTCAGCACACTTGATGCAAACAGTGGATTTTGGATGGTGCCACTTGATGAAGACTCTTCAAGATTGTGCACTTTTAATACGCTTTTTGTTCGCTATCGATTTTTACGTTTACCTTTTGGTATTAATGCTGCGCCCGAAATTTTTCATGGTGAAATGGTACGGCTGTTCGGGGATATTGATGGCTTGATAATTTATATTGACGATTTTTTGATATATGCGAAGACTGTTGATGAACACGATAGAATTTTGAATACTTTGCTTGAGAGAGCTAAGAATGTCGGTTTGAAATTTAACCAATCGAAATCTCGATTCATGCTTGAAGAAATAAAGTTTATAGGTCATGTATTTGGTAGAGATGGTGTCAAGCCTGATGAGGAAAAGAGAGGCAATTTTGGGAATGCCTGTACCGAAGAACGTACAGGAGTTACAACGATTTTTGGGCATGGTAAATTACTTAGGAGCTTTTATTGCAAATTTGTCATTGAAGAATGTAAATTTAAGGCAAATGTTGAAAAAGGACATTGATTGGCATTGGAACGAGGTTTTGGATAGGGAATTCAATAATTTGAAGGAGGAAATTACCAGGCATCCAGTTTTGACTTATTTTGACCCCAGTAGAAAATTAAAATTGACTGTTGATGCGTCCAAATATGCAGTTGGGGCTGCAATACTACATGATAGAAATCCTATAGCCTATGCTTCTGCTTCTTTAACTACAGCACAGTCTAATTACGCACAGATTGAGAAGGAACTTTTTGCGATTCTTTTCGGATGTACAAGATTTCATCAGTATACTTATGGGACAAGGATTTATGTCGAAACTGATCACAAACCGTTGGTAGCGATTTTTAATAAGCCTTTGTACAGTATACCCCCAAGACTCCAACGATTTATGCTCAGATTACAGGCATATGATTTAGTTGTGAGTTATAAGCCTGGGAAATATTTGTACATAGCTGACACTTTATCAAGATGCCCTTTGAATAATAATATTTTACCCGAATTGGACGAGGAATTGGAACTTCACTGTAATTTTGTTAGATCCTTCATGGAGATACCATTTTCTAATATAGAGGTTATAAGGGAACATGTGAACAAGGGCCATATTTTCTCAAAGATCAAGGATTATATTCAAAATGGCTGGCCAAAGTTGGTGGGACAGGTTGATTCTGAGGTCATGCCATACTATAAATTTAAGGATGAGTTCACGATTTTGGATGGCCTTATTTTGAAGGGGTGTCAAATTTTAATACCAAAGAATTTGCGTCATACGATTTTAAATTGCCTACATGAGGGACACATGGGTATTCAAAGGTGTCAAAGTTTAGCTGGAAAAAACGTTTTTTGGCCCAATATGTATAATGAAATTGCTGATATTGTATCGAATTGTGAAATTTGTCTTAAGTATAGGAATTCAAAACCCAATCTTAGAATATTACCACACGAAATTTATGACATACCATGGTTTAAGGTTGGTTGTGATATATTTGAATTTAAGAGAAAATGTTATGTTATTGTTGTTGATTATTATTCTAAATATTTTGAGATTGAAATTTTAAGCAGTGGGTATTCTGGTGTTAATATCATAGACAAATTAAAATCTATATTCGCCAGACATGGCATTCCTCAGATTCTGATCTCCGATAATGGACCCCCTTTTAATTCAAGGAGTTTCTCGGAATTTTGTAATGATTGGGGTATAACTCATAGGACGTCAAGTCCTTATCTTCCGAGGTCGAATGGTTTGGCTGAAAGATCAATACAGACTGTGAAGAAAATGCTATATAAGTGTAGTGAAGGTAATTCAGATCCATATGTGGCTTTATTGCATTATAGGACAACCCCTAAGGGGGGCATGCCTAGTCCGGCTCAACTTTTAATGTCCAGGAACTTGAGAACTAAATTGCCATCCGTTTCGGAAAATTTTAAACCAGTACTAGTAGACGAAGGAAGTTATAAGAGGAAATTGAATAAAAAAATTTTGAGATACGCGGGGAATTATGATAATGGAAAGGGTTGTCGGAAAACTATCAAGCCTGGTGACAATATTGTGTATAAGAGGACCCCGGCATCATTTTGGTCTTTTGGTCAGGTGGTTCGGAAGTGTGAAGAGCCAAGATCATTTATAGTGAGGGATGAGAATGGTGTGCAATATGGAAGAAGTGAACAGCATATTTCGAAAACTAACCCTTTGGGTGATAATACTGGGAATGAAGTTTTGGACACTGTTAGGAATACTGAAAATGAAGTTTTAGACACTGTTAGGAATACTGGTAATAATTATGTGACGAGGAGTGGTAGGCAAGTCATTCCGCCTGAAAGGTTAAACCTCTAAATTTCAAATATTCATAACCTTAGTGAAACAAGTATATTACACATTTATATAATATTATCTATATAATTCATACTTTGTTATCTATACGTATCTTAATAGAATAAGTATATTGTCATTTATAAAATCTTTAAATAAGTTATACTTTACAAGTAAACCTATATATATATGTGTATATGTATGTATATATATATATATATATAAATAATAATATATATATATATAAATAATAATATATATATATATAAATAATAATATATATATATATATATAATATGAATAAATATATATATATATATATATAATATATATATATGTTTGTTTATTTATTAAAAGATGTTGTACAATTATTATGTTCAGTGTAGACACTGACAGTAGTTTATAAGAGGCACCCTGTAACCAAGAACAACTAGAATGAAATGAAATATACGAGTCACTGAATATTTGAAAGTCAAAGAGGTCGGTTGTCTAAAACAAGAATAATACAATAACCTTTGTACTAGATCCGCCGGGTTCATTTTGGAGGGTAGCCATCGCCATTGCGTTACCTCTGTTGTTTCTAATATTTCGCCAACATGATGCATAACAAATAATTGGAACCTTTTGGGATCCATTCCTAGCCACCGTAGTATGGTTTTAGAACCGGTCCAAAAATACTTCGCGGAGAAATTTATACCTGCAATATTTCCTACCTTCTTGGCTAGCCTAACACCCACAACAGCAGCTTGTAGCTCCAGTCTTGGTATGGACATCGGATTTAATGGAGCAATTTTCAACTTGCCGCAACGATAGTCACATCATAGTTTCCTTGGTACACAATACGAATATAAGAAACTGCTGCATAAGCGTCTTCGCCAGCATCGGTAAATGTATGTAGTTAAATATGAGTCGCCTCGTTAATGTATTGAGAGTAGCATCGAGGTATTCGAATAGAAGCCATGTGTGTAATAGCCGTTTTCCATTTCGGTAATAGAAAGTCAGAACGCCAGACTTCTTGTAGAAGAATTTTTAAAGTAGTAGCATAATATTAAACCCAGAGGGTCAAAAATTGACATCAGCAACTGAAATAGTTCTCTTTTTGTAGGAGTAATTTCTTTATTACATACTTCACAGAGAAGTCTGACAAAATTGAAAATAGAGTAAAATTAGTCGTATTGGTCCCAATACATCCCCAAAACTTTTTCTGTATCTCCTAGATCTTTTGGCTTCTGATGTTGGGAATGTCTATTCTGTAGATTATTGACAACCTCGCTGCTATTTGAAGACCAATTTCGAATATGGAAACCTGCGTCAGCATGAATAGATTTTACTTGTAATGCTAATTCGATGGCTTGTTGAACGTTGTCTACACTATCGATGAAGTCGTCTACGTAATGATTATGCTGAATGGATTCTAACGTCCGTGGAAACTTTTCTTAGAATTTTTCAGCATTGAAGTCGCGTACATAATGTACTATGCATGGAGCACACGAGATACCAAATGTTAAAGCTCTCATTACATAAACGCTTGGCTTATAAATGTCATCATTTTTTCCCCACCACAGGAACCTCTGAGAGTGAATATCGCTCTGTCGTACATTTATCTGGTGGAACATTTCGTCAATATCACCGCTGTTATGTTTGGATTACCAAATACATACTCACGTATGGTTACTTTTAACGATTTAAATTAAATTACATCTAGTAAAAATCTCATTGTCATCCATTTTCTCAAATTGTTAAGTTCGTATTTAAGCTCAAATTCAATAAACAGAATTAATTTACAAAATTACGAATACAACGTTTGTGCCAGAAGTGGGATAAGATGATTATCTTACCGGAGCTTACATCGACTGCGTCTTCACCAGCCCAGGAGGTTTCAGCAAGAATATCACAGTTTTCTATTTCCAAGTGCAGAAATACACAACTGTGGCGGACTATTTTAGTAGGTTTGACTGGGCATTAGAGTTATCAAAGGTGGCGGAGACCGATTTTGCAAATTACGCCCGCGTTCATAGGGGAGGTCAGTTGAATACCACGTTGAAAATCTTAGTAAGTCCTAGACAACCTGGTGAACTAACCTACGTTGAGATTAAGACTATACTCATTATTCATTTTGATGGCAAACGAAATGTGTATGAGTAGTATGTTTTTGTATGTTCGGGACCACTTGCTCCATACAAAATTTGGTGCATGCCTACGCTACAGTCGGCAGTGTCGGTTAGTCGATAGGTTTGTAACATGTAATGTGAAAATGTATGTACGTATGTACGAATGATTGGACGGACAGAATGAGTGTGTGTAACATGTAATGTGTATGAACGTTTTTTTAATAATCACCCCTATCGTGAATATTATGGGAATACATTATTTGGGAGTAAAAGTCTTTATTGTGTATTAGTTATAAATGTTGTGTAAACAAAAAAATTTATTGTGAATTATCTCTCAAAAATTTTTCAAAGAAAAATACAAATATTAAAAAATGAGTAGCGTATATCTTCGTTTTTTGGTGCTAGAAGAGGAGAAACGATCCATGGAAAGGTTGCAGCGAAGATCCATTCGAGATGAATCGAATCCTCTATCAATCCCTGAGATAAAGTAGGAATTATACATACTAAAATATTTATGTTTGACGGTAAATCAGGTGTCATTTACAGATTCCAGGAATATTACAGGGTGAACAAAGAAGGGTTCAAATACCTCCTGAATATGTTGATGGAAAACTTGCCCCCCAGCGGTAAGATATTTGCCATACCCCCCTTAGTGAAACTCGCCGGCACTTTGAGATTTTTGGCGGAAGGCAGCTATCAAAAGGGAGTAGGTAGGCAAATTGATGTCGGTTTGGCTCAGTCTTCATTCAGCGAAGTGCTTTCAGAAGTATTAACAACATTTGAAAGAACTTTATGTCCTCAGTGGATTGTATGGCCGTCTCCTGAGGAAAAGAAAGAGATTGTAAAATGGTTTTACACAAAATATAAGATTCCAGGTGTTGTGGGTTGTATAGACGGCACACATGTACGAATCATCGCACCGTCAAAGAACCGACATTTATACTTCAACAGAAAAGGCTACAACAGCCTAAATGTTGCGATCGTAAGCATATGATATATTCATGTCTAACAACTCCCTTTTTATATTTTATAATTCATTACAAAAATTATAGGTGGTAGACAACAATATGCGAATTCGCTATGTAGACAGCAGTCATGGTGGAGCTACTCATGATGCTTCAATTTGGGCCACAAGTTTATTGAGGTCTTCCATGGAGGAAGAATACATAGTGGAACACAAACGATTTTGGTTGTTAGGTATGCTTTTATAATAATTATTACATATACTTATTTTTAATAGAAATATAATTTAGGAGACGGCGGGTACGCCTCTCAGCCATGGATGCTAGTACCCTATAGAAATGCCGCAGAGGGATCAGCAGAAGCAAAATTTAATGAAGTACATTCTCGAGCGCGTAATATTGTGGAAAGGACCAACGGAGTTCTTAAAAACAGATGGCGTTGTTTGCTTGGAGCACGAGAGTTACACTACTCCCCAAAGAAAAGTGCTCAAATTGTTAATATTTGCAGTGCGTTACATAATTTATGCATATATTATAAGTGCGACTCACCACTTGTAGACACAGTTTCATATGAACCGCACGAGCAGGAAAATGTTGATGAAGTTATTCAAGGAACACGTCTGAATGAAGCTGAACGCATTCGTAATAACATAGCAAGTTCACTTTGATAGTTTAAAATAAAATGTTTATTTCATCACATTACAAACATAAAAACAAAACAAAATAAAATCCATCTTCTTTGGAATACTTAAATCTAAAAAACAATATTTTTATCACATTACATACATAAAAACAAAACAAAACTAAACCAGTCTTCTCTGGAATACTTAAATCTAAAAAAACATAAAAACAAAACAAAATAAAACCAGTCTTCTCTGGAATACTTAAATCTAAAAAACAGTATTCTCTGTAAATATAATAAATTTGTACTAGTATTTTTTACTATTATTGGTTAGTTTGTTTAACTTAATATCCTCAATTTCAATTTGACGCTTTGTGAGCTCCAGGTTGTTTTGTATTTCTGAATTACGAAGTTGCTCCATTGCTCGGTTGTGGCGTTTTGTCTCTTCTAGAATATTATTTTGTGTCTCTTGCAACAGCTGCAAAGATTCGCCGATCTTTTTAAGGCGATAATCAATACCTTTGTTATGTTTATAACACATTTCTGTGCATTCTTCAATTTTGTCACAAATTTTTTTGGCGGCAGATTTTGAGGTGAATTGTTGTTTTTAGGAGCACTCGTACATTTATCTCGTACATTACAAGAATCATCTTCATTTTCTTTATCCGTATCTTTTCTTTTGGGGTTGTTTATTGGTGTTCCAAAAACTTCTACGTCTAAGGCTTCAATACTCTCCTCCAATGACAACAGATCAATAATGGCCTGTTCATTAGAAGAGAATATGTACTCACGGTTTGGACCACCACCAGTTTTGTTCAGATTTTTTTTGTTTTCCGTGCGTTTTTTCCTAATATACCGTTTCTGATCAATCCAAACCTGTGATAATTTCATGTTATTGCTTTTATTCTAAGTATATACTTATGCACATAATCCTACCTTTTTCCACTCCGCTATAGATTTAGTTGGTGGTCCTAGGCTGTTCAACGTTATACTCAAATCACTCCAAAATTTTGCCACATCCTCTTTCTTCTCCTTTTGGAACCCTTTAGCGAATGAAGGTTTTGCTACCATCGCTTCCACCATGCAATTAATTTGCTCCTTATTTACATTTGCATTCCTTAAATAAAACAATGTAATTAGTTTTAAAAAATCAAAACCAAAACAATTTATTACTTACATTTTCTCTTCTTGTTCCCATAGGCACACGATGCGAATTAATTTTAAAAAATAATTCTTGGGAATAAACATTGACGATACCATATTTTTTACGTTTGTGAATTCATTCCCAAAAAATTTTTTTATTAGTTTTAATTTTATTAGATTTTTTTTCTTAGGTATGTATATTTCATTTCAAATTTTGTTATTTTGTACAATACAATACATATATCTATGGAATATAATAATAGTTAAACATTCGTTTATACTGATTAAATAGCTTAAGTGTTAACAAATATTTTTCATAAAATGTTTGGCATCTGCAAATGTCAAAAGATTCTGAGTAAATTTTTTCATAATAATACAAATGTATGACATTATTAATACATAAAAATGGATTACTTATTTTACTAATGTTACATATTCTTAGTTCATTGATAAGACTTAAAAATAAATCTATATGCTCTTTATCAATCTGATTACTATGTTTTGTTAATAGTTCTTCCAATTCAGCTGATGTAACCATTTTTCCCCTTCTTTAAAAAGTCAATAGTAAGTTGCGTATGTGCGGGACGATGTACTCTGAACAAATAGTAATAATTAACTAAACAAAGATTTCAGATGTGGTTAAGTTTTTTCATTTATTATACAATTTCTTCGTTTGAATTTATTGAAAATTACAATTTATTGAAAACACAGTTTTTATATTTAGTAATATTATAAAAATTAATTATATTTTTACTTCATTTTCAACTTGATATAGTCTATGTTTATAAAAAATACAGGGACATGTGTCAGGACCGCATGTGCTGTTTTCATTTGACCATTCACAATCCTCGAAATGTTCACCATGTCTAATTTTTATTCTCTTCAGGTTGCCAACATACTCCAGTTGTGTTTGTATGTTGATGAGTTTAGTTTTATCCTCATCAGAAATTATGCGCGAGAATGATTATAAAAAGTTGTATATTTCCTTTAAAATCATTGTGTGTTAATCTACTGCTACTGTATGCTCATGTGTAGAGTTTGTGAATAATCTTTTATGTTGATGGTTTTAATATATATATGATTTAAGATCGCTCGTAAAAGATAACTCCTATCGTCTTTATGGTTATGTATTTCAGCGCTGGTGTCTATATCCCTCTTGTGTTCGGGATAGTAGTGAGAACAGTAGGTGTTTAGTTTTCGGTATTTATATTTAATCTCTTCTACACAATAAGATGTCCACACAGTAATGTTAGAAAAAACTAAAATGTTAGACAATAAACCAAATTTCCTCTTTTTTACACCTACGCAAATTTTAAAATTTCATAATATTGTGAAATTAAAAGAAAATTTTTTATTTTTTTTATTTTTTTATTTATATAACATATAAAATATTCAGAGTTACATATACATTTACAATATTTTCTTTACTTCATTTGTAAGAGGAACATATTCAAACATTCTATCATGTATAATTAAACAATATGCAGATGTGTTAAGTGGTATGTTCTGTTGTGTCTTCAATTCGATTCGTATATCAATAGGTCCAGTTTTTACGGTTTCATTTTGATGTGTTACATCTAGAACAATTATTGGTGCAATTGTCCTAAAACTATCTCGTTTTAGTAAGGGTTGCGAAGGACGTGAATAATAACTTTCTTGAAATCTTGAGTACATATAGTAGATTGAACCGATTACTATCAAATTTAAGATTTAAATCATCGTAGGGATACGACTCTGAGTTGAGATGCACTTTAACATCGGATAGATTACAATGTATAAATTTATTAGAGCTATTTCGAAATGATATTAACAGAAATCGAGGTCTTTCACTTTCACGAGCAAGCTTAACGTTCCATAATATAGTATTGCTTTCGGGAAGAGAGGGATAATAATACATATCCCAACTTCTAAACGATATATTCAAAGGTTGACGACTGTTGATAGTTTTATACATTTCCAGTTTATAGGCATCAGCAAGTTGAACATGTGGTACTTTCCATGTTATATTTAAAATCGAGAGTTTACATTTTTCACGTGATATATTTGATGTAAAGACTTGAGGATCATCTTTAGATCGTAGAAGAATTAATTCGTGTTTGGAATTAACTATTATCTTATTGAAATCTTCAGCAAATCCGAGATACATTTTTAATGGAACACAAAAATTAAAACTTCCAGTAATAAGCGAAAGATCAGATTCACCATTGATTGGTGACCATCCTGCATTTACTAATGCATCACTTTTGAATTGATTTATTGAAATATAGTTCTTAATATCCGTTGTTATACCCAGATGACGTGTACGATCAATTTCTACACCATTTATCTCATAACGAATTTCATCGAACAGATAGGCCATACAGTTGTTTAAGAGTTTTAATGATGCAGAGACTGTAGAATCGTCTTTTGTTGCAAATCTTTCTATGTATAGAAAACTTTCACTTGGTAGAACTAACAAATCTTGGGTTTGAATTGATATACGAATTTCATCGTTATTCTTAAATGATTGTAGATATGGTGTATAACTATGATAGTCCTTTTTGATGATTGAATTATCAAAGTTTGGTTGTTGTAGTATGTTAATTAAAGTCATTTTTGTTTTAGTTTAAAACCAAGTTGTTTTAGAAATTCACGATTGTATCTACTGAGATTCTCTGTCCTCTGTTTTTGTGTATTTTTTATTTTTTTATTTGTGATAATTTCTTAAAATCTTCAGTTGTTGTTGCTGTTTTTATTGCTGGAGCTGAGTATAACGTTTTCGGTTGCGATATTGATAATGAATTGTTGTTGTCGTTGCTGTAGGAATTGTTTTTGCTATCGAAACCTTCAGAGGTTTCAAATGTAATCTAATAGCTATTTTTTCTCCACGAAAATTAATAAGGTTTCCGTCCTGGTCGATTACTTTTAGAACAATGGTGCTGATTGATCTAGTGTTAACTGGTAAATAAATGGCGTTTGCTGGTGCTTCTGTTATTTTATAGCCACGACTCACGTTAAGTGAAAATTGATGTAGACTGTGAGCAGAAGCGTTATTTATATAGGATCCGCTGACAATATTGCACTCAATTAAAATAGTGTTTATTTTTGTAATATCTATTGTTTTGTCTGATTTATGCTCTTCATCAGGCTTTAGAACTCTCTTACTAAATCCAAGCAGCGTTCCAATTGATCTCTCTTTATCGAAAAATATCGTATCAGTTGAGCTATGTAGGTTTGTAGTGTGTTATAATTTGATTGAATTTTAAGTTTTCCTTTTACATTCAATTTTTTATATTTTCTAATTAAGAAATTAGCTAAGTTTGAAAATTCATATGATCCCACAGGAATTTCTATAATATGATTACCAATATGACAAACAAATTGTTCTCATAGTCAATATTCGGAATTGAGTGATATGTATCAAAACTGATTAGACCGCAAACATAGTTTGATTCAAGCACAATGGGTGGAAAATAGTCGGCAACTAGTTTTGATGTATTTCCGTTCAGAGTTAATGTTATGGACATCTTTGTAGTATGTTTGTGTACCTTCTCGACCACTTTTTTCATACAAATTTGGGATCATCCCTACGATACAGCCGGTCATTTTCGGTTAGTCGATATGCATGTAACATGTATTGTGAAAAGGTAATGCTTTTTAATATGTGTGTGTGTGAGGCATAGTTGGTTGAATGCGCTTTTTAATGTGTGTGTGGGTGTGTTATAGTTGGTTGAGTGATAGGTATGTAACATTTGTTAGAGAAGGTTAGAGAGGCTAGGGTTATGCAGGGTGATTATGATGCGTTTATGACGGTTGTCTTATGGCTTCATATTTTTGTTTTGAAAAGTAAGCTAAATATTTTTTAGGTATGTAACATATATTAGAGAGAGATGTAGGGTTATGTAGGGTGATTGTGATGCATTTATGCCGGTTGTTTAGTTTATTCAATGCAAAACGTATATCAAGTTATAAACTGTTTGGCGCGTGTGGGCAAAAAAAATATTTCATATGTGTTTCATTGTGATATTCAATCTGCTGAATTCTCACGCTTTACCAGGTGTGATTAATGTAGAAATAAAAAAATGTTTAATTTGTTTTATATTTTATATTAATATTTTTATTCGGAAAAAAAAATTTTCTAAACCTTATACTAAATACATTTCTTAGGATTATAATTTTTTTTTTACATTTCAATACATAATAGAAATTTATTATTTTTCTTGATTCACCTTCTACGTATGAATTCTCACCATTTGCATATACATAGGTGTGATTAATATTGAAATAAAAAATTTTTAATTTGTTTTATTTTCCATAAAAATTTGGGAGCATACATTGCTGTAAGAGACTGTATTCTTTATTTTATTTTTTTATATTGTTACATAAATCGAAACGACCTAATATCGTTTAACAATAAAAACGATAAACAAAAGCCACCAGCTACACCAACACAATACACACGACACAAATACAAACTAATGAACGTGTTGATTATGTGTTAACACACACATATGTACAACGAACCTGGTTGCGTCTGGTACCAACAACAACATGCATGTGAAAAAAGGGATGGACAACGTAAGCAAGGTATACAAACAACAATGTATTAACAATAGAGCTCTCGAGAAGGCGATATCACGAACCTTCCACTTCCAGAATGTTCGTTAGACTAGTTGTGTCGGACTATAAAAGGGCTGGACAAAGCAGGCAGCAGTCAGTGATAATTCAGTCAGTCTTGTGTGAAGACGCGTTGCGGTTTGAACGTACAAGCGGCATTGCTTGCAAAAAGGTTGTAAGCAGAGAAGATTTAACGAACAGTTGTTAGTGTTATCGCGGACAGAAGCGTGAAATAGAATAGTGTACAAGCAAATTATTGTTGTATCGTTAAGTGTGAACAGTGGCACAAACGTAGTGTGAATAATAAAGAGAGTTTAAGAAAAACTAAACGCATATTTGTTTTTACTTGGTTTGCAATTAACGAACTCATATTTAAATGTTTTCAAAAAGGTAAAAACGTAACAATATGATTTAATGTTGAATAAATAGAAATATAGTTGAACGTGTTCTTGTTGTGCAAAGCTGGGAGGTTTTCAATTTAATTAAATTTTTCCATACAAATTTGGGAGCATGCTTATCCGTAAAAGACTGTATTCTTTATTTTATTTTTTTATGATTTTTTATTTCTTTATTGGAAAAATATAATTTTGATAAAGAATTTTACAGTACGGTTTTCTTGTTTTGTAATATAGTTTTATTGAAAAAATTGTTTATTGTTTTGGTAGCATGATCACGTTGCTCCAACATGCGCGAGCTGCATGCGTGAGCTGCATGCGACGCTGATTCAGCATAATTATTTTCCCATCAAATTGTTCATAATTGGAGCCGATGCAGGTGTGAAGCAAAAATATGTCGTTAACTTGTACCAGTGTAGCAAAACTGAAATTTTGAAATGGTACTGAATTATAACTGAAAAAGTACTATTTTGCATCAAATAGTAGTAAAAAGTACTCTTTTGCATCAAATAGTACTTTTGTAAAATATACCTACATACACCCTTCAATCAGAATTACGACCTAATCACACCACTTATATATTTTGTTTGATAATCCATTAATAGTTGAAAAGCGCAAGACATAAAATATGTAATAATAAAAAAGTACTGAAAAAAGTACTAAAGTACTAAATTTATCAATTTCCAAGAGACTATTTAGCAGATCATTTGGAAGAAGGGTTACTGTTATGGTTTTTCCAAAATAAAAGGAGACTTTTATTCAGTTTGAAATGTTCTTTAATCATCAATAGTTTCTTTTTTATAATATCAATGAAAAGTTTTTTTTCTTTGACATTAGAAGAAAAGGGTGTGTGTCATAAAACGATTAAAAAGCAAAGTATAACAACAAGTAAAAAACCAGTCAGTACTTATTTGATTTGACTAAGGTCCTAGATCAAGGTTATCACAATTCTCTCACCCTTATTACAAAATTATAATTCTAAAGTACATATAATCTAAATATATAACATTCTAATCAAACTCTATCATATAATCCGCCAAACGCTTGGGAGTTTTACGTGTTCGTGTTGATACTCTTGTTGCCTGTTGTGGTAAAAGTTGGTTTGAAGCCGCTGACGCGTTTCTTCTAGAGATGGATGGAATTGGTTGATTTGCTTGCGCACTTGCCACAGATGTTGATGTAGATTTTTGATTGGATGTAGAAGGTTGCGTGCTTCTGGTAGATGTAGATGGTTGGTCTGGTATAGAAGGTTGTGTGCTTTTCGTAGATGTAGATGGTTGGTCTGGTATAGAAGGTTGTGTGCTTGTAGTACACGTGGATTGTTGATTTGGTATAGAAGATTGTTGTGCATTTGTATCAGTAGTGTTAGTAGTTACCTCCACTAAGTCTGCTATATTCGGTTCATTATTATTGTGCTGTTCATTAATACTAGCAGGATGTTCTTCGTGAGTAACATCTGCAACCGGATTTTGCACTTCAGTGGAATGTAGCTGATTGATATGTCTTTTAAATACGAAGCCGTCATCGAGCGTCACAATATAGTGGAGATTGCCAAGCTTTTTAGTGATTGTACCAAGTTTCCAAATTGCCTTGTTGTTCGTATAGTAACGGGCCTGTACCCTCTCCCCCTCGACTAATTGCCTTGCCATACTAGTGGGAAATTTAGTTTTGTTAAATTTGACAGGTTTGAGAGCGTCGAGCCTTATACGAATCTGTCTGCCTAAATATTGTTCTGAGGGTGTTCTGTTATTTATTAAAGGTGTGGCTCGATATCTGAAAAGTATCTCCTGAACTTTTTCCTAAATCGACAGTGCTTCATTCTCGATTGTGGTTAGTTTGTGTGTCAAGGTTTGAACGTTCCTCTCGGCTAAACCGTTAGTAGCAGGGTGCCCTGGAGCAATGAATTTTTGAAAAATTCCTCTATTTTTGCAGAACGTTCTAAATTCCAGGCTTGTGAAAATCGTCGCGTTATCGGAAACCATTACGTTCGGAAAACCATTCCTTGAAAAAATATTTTGCAAAATCTGCATTGTTGAAAACGATGTTGGTGCAGATTTACAAATTCCCACTTCTGCCCATTTTGACTTTGCGTCTATTACCACCAAAAAATAATATCCTTGGAATGGACCCGCATAATCAACATGTATGCGTTGCCAATTTTCATCCGGCTCCTCCCATGGATGTATTTCCACTTTAGCCGGGGAGCTTCGAGTTACTGCACAGGATGGGCAAGATCGTACTAAGTTCTCAATATCTTTATCGATCGACTTCCAATAAACATAACGACGAGCAAGTTGCTTCATCTTAGTCATACCAAGATAAGACGTGTGGTCGTAGTGTTGCAGGAATTACGACTCTTTGACCTCTAAATAATACATCGCTGTCGATGGTATACTCAGCTTCGATTCCATGTTCAAAATTGTTTTTACCGTTACGCAGTTTATATAAAATTTCTACCAATTCTTTATCTTTACTGGTTTTCTCTTTGAGCGATTCAAAATTAATATTTAAATTACTAATTTGGTTTATGCTTGTGCTGCATATAAGGTGCACCTCGTGACCCATTGCACTTTCCTTGCGTGTCATCGAAATATCTGGTGCCCGTGATAAGCAATCCGCATTAGAATTTTCAACTCCTTTTTTGTATTCTATCTGGTAGTTGAATCCCGACAAAAACGCGGCGTAACGCTGTAACCGTGAATAAGTCATCTGTGGCAATTTTGCTGTTTGGTGAAAAATTCTCATGATTGGCTGATTATCAGTTATAAGCTTAAACGGACGAGCAAACAAATACTCATGAAAATGTTGTACGGAAAAAAACTATTGCCAGCGCTTCTCTATCAAGCTGTGAGTAATTTTGCTCCGCTGGCGTCAATGCCCTTGATGCATAAGCAATTGGCCTTTCATGACCGTCGACAATGTGCGACAATATACCCGCAATACCCGTTGGACTTGCATCACATGCTAATTGGACCTCTAGGTCAGGGTTGTATGGCATTAAAACACGTTCGCTTCCCAATTCCTTTTTTAGGGTATCAAACGATTTTTCACACTCGGTAGTCCATTTAAATCTAGAGTCTTTTCTTAACAGTTGTCTCAAAGGTGTAGTTACTGACGATATGTTTGGTATAAAACGCGCATAATATGTTACCATGCCCAAAAACCGTTTTACGTCATTTGCGTTCTTAGGGGTAGGCATGTTTAATATTGCGGAAATCTTCGAATGTGACTTCTTTATTGTGTTATGTTCCACCACATGACCTAAAAATTCTATACTCTCCTGAAAAAATGAGCATTTTGCACTATTAAGGTGTAGATCGAATTCCCTTAATCGGCTCAAACAAGCTTTCAAATTGTATGTACACTCTTCCATTGTACGTCCATGGACAATTATATCATCAAAATATGATTCCGTTTTTGGTACATCACGTAAAATTTGATCGATGATTCTGTTGAATTCTGATGGAGCAGTTTTAATACCAAAAGATAAACGATTCATCTTGTAAGTACCCCGATGGGTTGATATTGTCTGTACAATTGCAGACTCTTCATCAACAGGTATATGCAAATACGCCTTGTAAAGATCAAGTCTACAAAAAAATTTTGAGTCACGAAGACTATGAAAAATATCACAAATTTTTTTAAAAGGATAGTGTGAGTCCATAAGACGTTCATTCACTCCTACTTTGTAGTCCACACAAAGCCTTACACCCCCATCAGCCTTAGGTACAACGACCAGCGGCGAGCCCCAGTCACTATTTATTGTCCTTGAAATTATACCAGATTTTTCCAGTTCATCCAACTCTTTGTCAACGCGTTGGGTCAATGAGTACGGAATTGTTCGCTCCCTGGTATAACTTGGGGAAACGTTCTCGTGCAATTTCAATGAAATCTTATACTGGTGGATACATCCTATTTTCTGTTCGAAAACCTCAGGAAATTCTCTAATAATATCATCAATTGCACTCACCTGTTTAATAACATTTGTTGTATTGATGTCTAAATTATTTAAATTGATTCCCAGTCGTCTGATCCAAGAACGACCTAACAATGCAGAACAGAAATCACGTACGATGTATATCTCATCGGTTATTTCAACATTATTATATTTTGCACGTACTATAATTTTAACATCTGGTACAAATGTTGTTTGGGTGTATGAACGGAAAACGATCTTTGTTGGAAGTAGTGGTGTATTAATTTTCAATTGCCTGAATTGACTCCTAGGCAAAAATGTATATCCTGAGCCAGAATCGACTTCGAATTTCACATTTTTTCCTTCGATATTTATTTCAGCATAATACTGTCCTGTATTTGTATTTCGCTCTGAACTGTTTTGATACACATTGATAACCTTGTATACGCCATAGTCCTCATGTTCTACATTCTGCACATGATTTGTTGAACTTCGTCCTGGTGACGGTGTCCAACTAGTTGACTTTTTTTTCTGTAATGTGGAAATACATACCTTCACGACATGACCTTGTTTGTTGCAGCCCGTACATTTGAGTTTGTTCCTATCTGATCGACACTCCTTCGCATAATGGTTACTTCGTCCGCATCTCAAGCACAACCCTTCTATACCTAACTTCTTATAATTGACCACAGTTTTCCTCTTGCTGATATTTTCTGTATGAGACTCATTTTTGTGTTTCATCGGGTTGCGAACTGAAACCTTGTTAATTACTGATGTTGCTGATGTTTTCAACGTAATTTCCCTCGCGTCTGCTTTTGCGGCCTCCAAAGCTATTGCCTTCGACACAATTTCTCCAAATTTTATAGATTCTGATTGTAACAGTTGTTCTCGCAAATTGTTGTTGATTATGCCTCTAATAAATTGGGCGCGTAAAAACAGATCGGCCACTGATGCACCGCATACACATGGTGACAAAAATTCACATTCACTTATATCCGCTCTTAATGTTGCTACAAATTCTGAAACGGATTGACCTTCTTTTTGGTACTTGGACAGAAATTGGTGTTGTGCCACCAACACATTCTTCTTCGGCGATAAATGGCCTTCCAAAAGAGCTAACAGTTTTGCACAATATTCCTTGTTGCTGGAAATGCCCTTCATTTCGACGTAATTTTTAAACCTTTGTATATAATTCTTGTAGGTTTCTTTGCTTATGTCGAATGTTTCGAAATTTGGTAACAATGCGGCGTTTACAGTATTATTTTGTACCGTATTACTTCTTGTATTTTGTATTGCATTTTCATCATGGCGTTCCATCATTCGCTGCATTTGCACCAGCAGACTTTGTTGTTGCTGCAAAAATTGATTTAATTGCGTAGCATCCATGACGAGCGTTTGCACTAGTATTTGCACTTATGATTCAGTTTCACCTCGTCGACAATTTGTTATGGTTTTTCCAAAATAAAAGGAGACTTTTATTCAGTTTAAAATGTTCTTTAATAGTTTTTTTCTTTGACATTAGAAGAAAAGGGTGTGTCAGTCAGTACTTATTTGATTTGACTAAGGTCCTAGATCAAGGTTATCACAGTTACGTAGTTGCTAAATCTCAAACAAAAGTTACCCGTAATACTTGTTCATGAGTGCATGGCGGCAAATATCACCAGAAAAAAACTAAACAAAACTGATACATTGAATGCCATTTAGGTTAAATTTTTATATATTAGGCCTTTGAATTTTATATTTACTCTGAATTCTTGTTAGGGGTACCTACACTTTTGCGGTGCTAAAATAAGGAGTCAGCAGAAACTTTTTCTTATTTTCTCTTGTTTGTGAAAAAGATTAAAAATTTATTTGTTTTATAATAAAACAGAAATAAATTAATGTAATAAGTATAAAAACTTTAATTATTTATACGAAATTTTTGCTACAAATTGCTAAAATATATAGCCGTACTAAGACTGTCTTGTTTAAGGATTTAGAATTTTTTAGTTTTACTGTTTTAAATAAATGAAATAATAAATTAATTAAAACAAATTAGTTTTTTATTTTATTAGATTTTTTTCTTAGGTATGTATATTTTATTTCAAATTTTGTTATTTTATACAATACAATACATATACCTATTTAACTTAATAATAGTTAAACATTCGTTTATACAGATTAAATAGCTTAAGTGTTAACAAATATTTTTCATAAAATGTTTGACATCTGCAAATGTCAAAAGATTCTGAGTAAATTTTTTCACAATAATACAAATGTATGACATTATTAATACATAAAAATGGATTACTTATTTTACTAATGTTGCATATTCTTAGTTCATTGATAAGACTTAAAAAGAAATCAACATGTTGTTTATCAATTTGATTACTATGTCTACATAATATATCCTCTAACTCAGCTGATGTTACCATTTTTGTTCCCCTTCTTTAAAAAGTCAATAGTAGGTTGTGCTATTGCGGGACGATGTACTCTGAATTATTTTATTTCAATTTATATTTATTGAATAAAAATTTTAAACACAAGTGCCCACAATTAAATATATTAAATTTTTGTTTTCGTTCATAATTACATTGAATGGGAAAATTTAAGTAGTTGACAACTTCAAGTGGTGATTGTAAGTTTCCAAAGCTATCAAAGTACTCTTTATAGTCATGGTTTTTATAATATGTTCCCATACCACTTGAATCACCTAAATTAACAATACAGCATTCTTGTTTGAATGGTTTTATAGGTAAAGAATCACCCATGAAAACACCTCTAAAGTATTTGAGATGTTTACCATATTTTCTTATATCTAAATCTGTTAAGGGGCGCTCAGGTAGGTTATCTAGTAGTTTTTTGGATCTGGACTGTAGTAGAGACCATATCCAGTTTTATATGGTTTAAGATATAACCCTTTACCCATTGCAATTGATTCCATATATCTATTGTGACGAGCAGCTTCTGCCAATTCTTCTTTTCCATTTTTGATATCATTTACTGCTTTAACAATAGCAGATCCTCCACTTGCTAAACCACCAAGCGCTGACAATACTGACAGTACGGGAATAAGTGGAAGAAATCCTCCACTTACAGGTATAACTCTCGGTATTATAATATTTGCTCGCTTTTTCCCTTTAAAATTTTAATGAATAGTCTTTTGAGCTATTTTAACAGCATCATTTATATCAAGGGGTTTCTGTTCTTTCAATTGTTTCAAAGTTTTTCTCACAGTAGCTGTGAATAATTTCTTATTACATTTATTCTTCTTTCCTTTTCTCATTCTTTTTGAATTCTTTCTTTTCTTATGCCTCTGCTCCTTCATACCTAATCCAAATTTTACTTTTGTTTTCATAGCGTTTGTCACAAACCATGCATTTACACGTTCTTTAATATCACTATCTTTAGCTTTTACTCTTTGCCAGGCTTTTTTAGCTAATATTTGATCTGCTTGATGTCTTTTATTTATGTCGTGTGATTGTGAATATGCAATATCGTGTTCTTTACAAGCTGCTTCTAATAAATTTATACCCTTATCTCCTCTTGCTACACGTTTTTCAAGTTTTGTTCCAGGTCCGCAGAATTGAT
The DNA here is from genome assembly GCA_936449025.2 of Sarcophaga subvicina. Taxonomy (NCBI): domain Eukaryota; kingdom Metazoa; phylum Arthropoda; class Insecta; order Diptera; family Sarcophagidae; genus Sarcophaga; species Sarcophaga subvicina. Next base: position 69,119,535 of record OW388081.2, on the reverse strand, counting down.
ATCCAGGTAAATGTAATTCAACAGGTAATTTATTTATTAAACTGTTTACAAATCCTTTTCCCATCTTACACTGACTGGTTTTTTATTTTGACTGTAGATTATAACAATTTTTTTCTCGTTACTTTTATACCTCTTCACAAAAATAATTGAAATCAAGACGATTTCCTATATATAACCAATTTATACGATCACTGTTTCAGTATGTTTATTTTCTTTTGATATTGATTTTGATCTGCTTTGTATCTGGTAACATGTGATCACGATCTGCTTTGTATCTGGTCACGATCTACTTTATATCTGATCACGATCTGCTTTATATCTGATCCCGATCTGTTTTATATCTGCTCACGATCTACTTTATACCTGATATCGATCTTCTTTATATCTTAAAAACAAAATTGTTTTTTCTTGTTGGTTTTTTATATATTTTCGTCGAGTGTGTTTTGTCTATTTTATTTTTTTTTTTTGGTCACTGTCATGTTTTAGATAAACATGTTCTACCTCAATATTTAAATTGTTTATTTGATCAGCTAGATCATCACATATTAGTGTTATATATATTTTTTTGGTTACGACATTTTTTTTTGTTTTTATGGTTATATTTAGTATAGCTAGTGCAGCTTGCTAGTATAGCTAGTACAACTTGCTGGTATAGCTTGTATTGCTGGTATAGCAGATATAGCTGGTATAGCTTGTACAGCTGGTGTAGCATGCTAGTATAGTGTTTCGTAACGAGAAAAATGGTTATAAACTACAGTCAAAAGAAAAAAAACCCTAATCAGTATAAGATTGGAAGAAGATTTGTAAACAACTTAATAAACAAATTATGTGTTGAATTACATCCACCTGGTTATCAGTTTTGTATACCTGGTACAAAACTTCAAAAACGAATAGCAAGAATAAAGGAAATAAAGGAATAATTTATTGGATGCAGCTTGTAGAAACCACAATATAGCGTACTCAAAATCAAAGGATATAGACACAAGCCATCAAGTATATCGTGATCAGGTATAAATCAAATTGTAAGCAGATAGTGACCTGATCGTGAGCAGATAGTGACCAGATCGTGAGCATATCATAAGCAGATAGTGACCAGATTGTGAGCAGATCGTAACCAGATACAAAGCAGATCGAAATCAATATATAAAAAAAATTATTATAATGTCTAAAAATGACTATAATAAAGTGTTAGAAGATCTTATAAGGAGCTGTTCTAAAGGAAAAGTTAAAAAATATTAAACTGAATCAAATAGATAGAGTTAATTTATTAGAAGATACCTTTCAACCAATAACAAAACCACTTAAAAAATCATCGCAAAACTTAAAGATAAACATAAGGATATAGACAACACTATTGATGGCGACGATGATTATGATTATGTAAATGGTGATAATGAAATCATTGGAAAACTTGAACATAAGCATAGGGATATAGACAACATTATTGATGATGATGACGATTATTATGACGTAAATGGTGATAGTGAAATCATCGGAAAACTTGAAGATAAGCATAAGGATATTTTTTTTTTTTTTGTTTATTTCAGATAATTGTACAATAATAAATATTTTACATAGAATTCATTTGGCCTCTGCGCCCTAAAGGCATTTTAGAGGCAAGTTGGCAACTATTAAACTTAACGTACAATTATAGTAATAATCTAATATTAAATATTATAATAAGTATATAACTTTATAAATTTTACTAAACAAAATGTTTTACAAATGCGTTTCTATTGAATTATTCAAAAATTCTTTACATAATCTTTTAAATATTGATATACACCCGGCAGTTTTTAGTTGTGAAGGTAAATTATTATAAAGATTGCCACCCATATAATCAATTCTTTGTTTAGTTTTTTCTAATCTACACCTTGGGATTCTTAAATTTGAAGAATTTCTTGTGTAAAAATGTGTTTGATTTTGAAGAAATGGAATGTTGTGGAGACTTTTAAAAACAAACAATAGAACCTGATATATATATAAGCCATTAATTGGCAATATATTTTCACATATATCTTTATATAGCAACAATGTTGAAAAAGTACTTGGTAAATTATAAACAATTTTTAAGGCTTTATTTTGACAACGTTGTAAAGATTTTAACAATACATTGTTTTTATTAAAAGCATAAATACATACTAAATAATTCAAGTGCGATTCAATTAAAGCATTATAAATCATTTTTTTAGATCTTTGTGATAATTTATTTTTAAATTTGTATAAGATACCAATAGCTGGGGCTATTTGGTTCTTAACACTATTAATGTGATAATCCCAAGATAAGTTGTTTTGTAACGTAATTCCTAGGTATTTAACTGAATTTGACTCATAAATGGGGTTGCCATCAACATATACAAAGAAATTGTTATCAGAATTTACTGCACGAGGTCTAAATCTAACTAACTTAGTCTTTTCAGAATTTATTAACAATCTATTCAAGCGAGCAAATTCCATTAATAAAGCAGCATCTCTTTCAATTTGTGTTTTCAAAACTAAATCAAAATTAAATGGATAAAACAAGCAAATGTCATCAGCAAACATAAATAATTGACCCGTTAAATCCAAATTCTTTAGATCATTTAAATAAATTGTAAAAAGTAAAGGGCCCAAACCACTTCCCTGAGGAACCCCATATTCAACAGTACCGATAGAACTTTTGGGCTGATTAATTTGTACAAACTGTTTCCTGTTGCTGAAATAATTTTTAAATAACATAAGTTCACGTCCTTGAACACCATAATATTTTAACTTCTGTAACATTATTCCATGGTCTACAAGATCAAATGCCTTAGAAAAATCATAGAAAATTCCTGCAACTCCACTGAATCCATCATCTAAACCTTTACAAGTATATCTTACCACGTTTAGGACTGCATCTTGAGTGCTAACACCTTTTCTGAAACCAAATTGATATTTGTACAACATACTGTTCCCCTCTAGATATATCAAAAGCCTATCATATAGCACTTTTTCAAAAATTTTATCTATTGTTGATAGAATAGCTATGGGTCTATATTTGTCTACAGTGCACGCAGAAACTGTTTTTGGAATGGGTACTATTTTGTGAATTTTTAAAATGTCTGGATATTCAGAGGTATTAATAATTTTATTAAATATATCGAGTAGTATAGGTAAAAGTACTGTAATACATTCCTTAACGAATTTTAAAGATATACTATCAAATCCTGGGGATTTATTTAATTTCATATTGAAAATAATGTTAATTATGTCATTTTCATTTATCTCATTTAATATGAAGCGATTACAAGTAGCATTAAGTGTCATCAAAGAGTTAATTGAGTCATTTGGCAAAGTATTAATATTTTGTTTAAGTTCTTTTACGACCGAAATGAAATAAGTGTTTAATAAGTTTGCTTTTATCTGATCATCTAATATATTTTCACCGTACATATCATTAAGTTTTACAATATTTTGTTTCGTTCTACCAAGTGTATTATTTAAAAATTTCCAACATTTTTTAGTATCATTTCCAATTCTACTTAAATTTTCCGTATAGTAATTATCTTTACATTTTTTAACTTCTAATTTTATAACTTTGCTTATTCTTTTCAAATCAACATCATATTTTTCTCTATATTTTGATCTACGCCTTTTCTTTAATAATTTGTATTTATATAAAATTAACCCCTGAAGACTATCATTAATCCATGGGGTAATTTCAAAGTTCAACGGTTTTTGAATATTTGATATTACAGTAGAGTGATTTACAGCTGATTCGACGGTAGATATAAGTGAACTTGTTAAAACTGATACGTTAGTTGATGAGAAATTAATTGGCAATGTTCTTTGTAAATATTCATTGGCCTTTCTATAGTCACAATAAGTTTTAGAAATCTGGATGTTATTTTTACATTTGAAATTACTTTTTAATTTACAAGATAAAATATTATGATCGGAAAGGGCACATTCCACAGAATCAACGATAAGTATATCAGCTAAATTGCTAAATATATGATCTATACAAGTTTTACTTCCAGGTCTTGTTATTAAGGTGTGAGCATTGTTACAATCATAATTGTGAAAAATAGAAATTAATTCAGTGCTCGAATTACTTTTAAAAATATCTATGTTTGAGTCACCTACTATTATTAATGGATTTTGAGCTAATTCATCTAATAAACTATCAAGAAAATCAAAAAATACTAAATCACTGCACTTTTGCGAACGATAATATGAAACAATTTGTAAAGGTTTAGATTTAACCTTAAAATTTGATAGCCAAGATTTCAACAAAATTTTAACTTTTACAAGTTTTAACAGTAAAATCAATTTCTCTGTTTATATATATTGATGTATCACCATATCCGTCTTCTCTACAACAATGTATGAAAGTAAATCCGGGTATTGAATATATTTGAGTTAAGTCATTTTTGAACCATGTTTCCTGTAGTGCTATTATATCAGGAAGTTTTGAAAGTTGAGATAAGATTGATTTGAAATTGTTGAATTTGTCAATAGAAGGAACGCTCCTAATGTTGAAACTGATAATATTTAAATAATTAAAATTAAAACAATTGATGTGTTTATTAAAATCTGCGAAATTATGGAAGTATTGATTTTTTAACATTGAAAAATAAAAGTTTAAATTTTAACTTTGATATATACATATATAAATTGAAAAGAAATAATAACAATAAAATAAAAATAAAAGAAAATAATAAAATTTTAAGAAGGAGACATGTATGGGGCACCATCTTCACCATCAACATCACTAAAATCTTCAGCTTCAACTTGTCTTGGATGAATTAAAGATCTCCTACCCCACTGTTTATTAGATGTTGCATTTAATAATATTTTATCAACTTCATCTTCATCACGAATCAGTTGTTGGTTAGATGTGTCACTTCTTTTTGCAAAAACTCTAACATTTTTTATAAAAACATATTGATAGCCTATCGATTTTAACGATTTGGCATAATTATAAAGGTGCATAGTTTCTTTACTATTAAAATTGTTTATATAAATCTTTTTCGTATCTTCATTCTGTTTTAGTTTGGCTTTAGAAGACATAAATTTATCTTTTTGCATTTTGGAAGTAAACTTTACAACAACAGTTTTATTTTCATTGTTTTTATTTTTATTTTTTAAAAAATAAGCATCTTCAACAGTATTATTATCTATTTTTACACCGATGTTTTCAGAAATTTTAGCAATCGTTTCAAAAGCACTCATTTTTTCATCTGTAACTTTTAGACCACTAATAACGCAATCATTTTTTAGTCTGTGCTCATTTAAAATTTTAACGGAAAATTTTAATGATTTTATTTCAGTTTTTAGTTTTTTGTTTTCATTTTCAATTTCATTAATTTTTCTTTTGTTTTCTGCCACATCTTTAAAAATTTCATCGAATTTTGCTGACATGAAGTTTATTGATTCTGTCAACTCATCGAGTTTTTCAAGTTTGTTCAACTTTCTTAGTTCTGTTTTTATTATATTTAGTTCTTGTCTTCTGTTATTATCACCTTCTTTACAAAACTGACAATTAAAGAGTTCTTTTTTATTTTTTACAAGTCTCTCAAATTCTCTCCTGCTTAAGCCAGAACATTGAGAGTGGTAGGTTTTTTTACACTTGTCGCATTGTATATAGTTATCACTTTCTTCTTTAATTTCATTTTCACATTGATCGCAAACAATAATATTTTGCAATACTGCGGCGAATTGATTGTTTGGACATATTTTATAAATTTCGAAAACCTCTTGTTTTGCTTTACTTATTTGTGAACTTGTTTGATTTTATTATAATGTTTATATCATAAATTTATTAAAAATATTTAATCTGATTTGAGAGAGCACAAAGAGTACGTTTAGCCGCTACAAGTGATGCCAACTTTTTTTTTTTTTTTTTTTTTTATTGACAGCACTATTGATGATGACGACGATTATGATGATGTAAATGGTGATAATAACGATTTTCAGTATGAAAATATGTCAACTGATGACAATGATGATGAAAAAACTATGATCATAATAGACCTGTATCAAGTACATGTATCAAGAACTTGAAAAGAAACAAAGTTTAAAGCTGACGAAAAACTCTCCATTTTTGAAAATATTCAAGCACTTATTAATAATAAGCAATTGTATAAAATTTATGGTTTTAATCAAGATGTAGACGGAAATTGGAGATATGGCAAGGAAAAATTAATATTTAATAGAGATAATACTATGCGGATAGGAAATATGAAATTGTAAATTATTTGAGCTAGTATTTCATAAAAAACCTCTTCATTATTCTAAAAATGAATTGAAAAATTATAAAGAGATTTTCATTCATACCAATGCACATAAATGTCGCTATGAACCTAATGAACAAGTGAAAGGATTACGAGCCTTCAAATATATACGAATAATTAAACATTTATTCGAAACAACAACAAACATTTTAACAAAAGGCTGTGGCTTAATGCTAAAATCACTAAATAATCTGAAATCAAATTACATACATTGGGATAATCCTAATGACATAATACTGTCCTGTATTTGTATTTCGCTCTGAACTGTTTTGATACACATTGATAACCTTGTATACGCCATAGTCCTCATGTTCTACATTCTGCACATGATTTGTTGAACTTCGTCCTGGTGACGGTGTCCAACTAGTTGACTTTTTTTTCTGTAATGTGGAAATACATACCTTCACGACATGACCTTGTTTGTTGCAGCCCGTACATTTGAGTTTGTTCCTATCTGATCGACACTCCTTCGCATAATGGTTACTTCGTCCGCATCTCAAGCACAACCCTTCTATACCTAACTTCTTATAATTGACCACAGTTTTCCTCTTGCTGATATTTTCTGTATGAGACTCATTTTTGTGTTTCATCGGGTTGCGAACTGAAACCTTGTTAATTACTGATGTTGCTGATGTTTTCAACGTAATTTCCCTCGCGTCTGCTTTTGCGGCCTCCAAAGCTATTGCCTTCGACACAATTTCTCCAAATTTTATAGATTCTGATTGTAACAGTTGTTCTCGCAAATTGTTGTTGATTATGCCTCTAATAAATTGGGCGCGTAAAAACAGATCGGCCACTGATGCACCGCATACACATGGTGACAAAAATTCACATTCACTTATATCCGCTCTTAATGTTGCTACAAATTCTGAAACGGATTGACCTTCTTTTTGGTACTTGGACAGAAATTGGTGTTGTGCCACCAACACATTCTTCTTCGGCGATAAATGGCCTTCCAAAAGAGCTAACAGTTTTGCACAATATTCCTTGTTGCTGGAAATGCCCTTCATTTCGACGTAATTTTTAAACCTTTGTATATAATTCTTGTAGGTTTCTTTGCTTATGTCGAATGTTTCGAAATTTGGTAACAATGCGGCGTTTACAGTATTATTTTGTACCGTATTACTTCTTGTATTTTGTATTGCATTTTCATCATGGCGTTCCATCATTCGCTGCATTTGCACCAGCAGACTTTGTTGTTGCTGCAAAAATTGATTTAATTGCGTAGCATCCATGACGAGCGTTTGCACTAGTATTTGCACTTATGATTCAGTTTCACCTCGTCGACAATTTGTTATGGTTTTTCCAAAATAAAAGGAGACTTTTATTCAGTTTAAAATGTTCTTTAATAGTTTTTTTCTTTGACATTAGAAGAAAAGGGTGTGTCAGTCAGTACTTATTTGATTTGACTAAGGTCCTAGATCAAGGTTATCACAGTTACGTAGTTGCTAAATCTCAAACAAAAGTTACCCGTAATACTTGTTCATGAGTGCATGGCGGCAAATATCACCAGAAAAAAACTAAACAAAACTGATACATTGAATGCCATTTAGGTTAAATTTTTATATATTAGGCCTTTGAATTTTATATTTACTCTGAATTCTTGTTAGGGGTACCTACACTTTTGCGGTGCTAAAATAAGGAGTCAGCAGAAACTTTTTCTTATTTTCTCTTGTTTGTGAAAAAGATTAAAAATTTATTTGTTTTATAATAAAACAGAAATAAATTAATGTAATAAGTATAAAAACTTTAATTATTTATACGAAATTTTTGCTACAAATTGCTAAAATATATAGCCGTACTAAGACTGTCTTGTTTAAGGATTTAGAATTTTTTAGTTTTACTGTTTTAAATAAATGAAATAATAAATTAATTAAAACAAATTAGTTTTTTATTTTATTAGATTTTTTTCTTAGGTATGTATATTTTATTTCAAATTTTGTTATTTTATACAATACAATACATATATCTATTTAACTTAATAATAGTTAAACATTCGTTTATACAGATTAAATAGCTTAAGTGTTAACAAATATTTTTCATAAAATGTTTGACATCTGCAAATGTCAAAAGATTCTGAGTAAATTTTTTCACAATAATACAAATGTATGACATTATTAATACATAAAAATGGATTACTTATTTTACTAATGTTGCATATTCTTAGTTCATTGATAAGACTTAAAAAGAAATCAACATGTTGTTTATCAATTTGATTACTATGTCTACATAATATATCCTCTAACTCAGCTGATGTTACCATTTTTGTTCCCCTTCTTTAAAAAGTCAATAGTAGGTTGTGCTATTGCGGGACGATGTACTCTGAATTATTTTATTTCAATTTATATTTATTGAATAAAAATTTTAAACACAAGTGCCCACAATTAAATATATTAAATTTTTGTTTTCGTTCATAATTACATTGAATGGGAAAATTTAAGTAGTTGACAATTTCAAGTGGTGATTGTAAGTTTCCAAAGCTATCAAAGTACTCTTTATAGTCATGGTTTTTATAATATGTTCCCATACCACTTGAATCACCTAAATTAACAATACAGCATTCTTGTTTGAATGGTTTTATAGGTAAAGAATCACCCATGAAAACACCTCTAAAGTATTTGAGATGTTTACCATATTTTCTTATATCTAAATCTGTTAAGGGGCGCTCAGGTAGGTTATCTAGTAGTTTTTTGGATCTGGACTGTAGTAGAGACCATATCCAGTTTTATATGGTTTAAGATATAACCCTTTACCCATTGCAATTGATTCCATATATCTATTGTGACGAGCAGCTTCTGCCAATTCTTCTTTTCCATTTTTGATATCATTTACTGCTTTAACAATAGCAGATCCTCCACTTGCTAAACCACCAAGCGCTGACAATACTGACAGTACGGGAATAAGTGGAAGAAATCCTCCACTTACAGGTATAACTCTCGGTATTATAATATTTGCTCGCTTTTTCCCTTTAAAATTTTAATGAATAGTCTTTTGAGCTATTTTAACAGCATCATTTATATCAAGGGGTTTCTGTTCTTTCAATTGTTTCAAAGTTTTTCTCACAGTAGCTGTGAATAATTTCTTATTACATTTATTCTTCTTTCCTTTTCTCATTCTTTTTGAATTCTTTCTTTTCTTATGCCTCTGCTCCTTCATACCTAATCCAAATTTTACTTTTGTTTTCATAGCGTTTGTCACAAACCATGCATTTACACGTTCTTTAATATCACTATCTTTAGCTTTTACTCTTTGCCAGGCTTTTTTAGCTAATATTTGATCTGCTTGATGTCTTTTATTTATGTCGTGTGATTGTGAATATGCAATATCGTGTTCTTTACAAGCTGCTTCTAATAAATTTATACCCTTATCTCCTCTTGCTACACGTTTTTCAAGTTTTGTTCCAGGTCCGCAGAATTGATATCCAGGTAAATGTAATTCAACAGGTAATTTATTTATTAAACTGTTTACAAATCCTTTTCCCATCTTACACTGACTGGTTTTTTATTTTGACTGTAGATTATAACAATTTTTTTCTCGTTACTTTTATACCTCTTCACAAAAATAATTGAAATCAAGACGATTTCCTATATATAACCAATTTATACGATCACTGTTTCAGTATGTTTATTTTCTTTTGATATTGATTTTGATCTGCTTTGTATCTGGTAACATGTGATCACGATCTGCTTTGTATCTGGTCACGATCTACTTTATATCTGATCACGATCTGCTTTATATCTGATCCCGATCTGTTTTATATCTGCTCACGATCTACTTTATACCTGATATCGATCTTCTTTATATCTTAAAAACAAAATTGTGTTTTCTTGTTGGTTTTTTATATATTTTCGTCGAGTGTGTTTTGTCTATTTTTTTTTTTTTTTTTGGTCACTGTCATGTTTTAGATAAACATGTTCTACCTCAATATTTAAATTGTTTATTTGATCAGCTAGATCATCACATATTAGTGTTATATATATTTTTTTTGGTTACGACATTTTTTTTTGTTTTTATGGTTATATTTAGTATAGCTAGTGCAGCTTGCTAGTATAGCTAGTACAACTTGCTGGTATAGCTTGTATTGCTGGTATAGCAGATATAGCTGGTATAGCTTGTACAGCTGGTATAGCATGCTAGTATAGTGTTTCGTAACGAGAAAAATGGTTATAAACTACAGTCAAAAGAAAAAAAAACCTAATCAGTATAAGATTGGAAGAAGATTTGTAAACAACTTAATAAACAAATTATGTGTTGAATTACATCCACCTGGTTATCAGTTTTGTATACCTGGTACAAAACTTCAAAAACGAATAGCAAGAATAAAGGAAATAAAGGAATAATTTATTGGATGCAGCTTGTAGAAACCACAATATAGCGTACTCAAAATCAAAGGATATAGACACAAGCCATCAAGTATATCGTGATCAGGTATAAATCAAATTGTAAGCAGATAGTGACCTGATCGTGAGCAGATAGTGACCAGATCGTGAGCATATCATAAGCAGATAGTGACCAGATTGTGAGCAGATCGTAACCAGATACAAAGCAGATCGAAATCAATATATAAAAAAAATTATTATAATGTCTAAAAATGACTATAATAAAGTGTTAGAAGATCTTATAAGGAGCTGTTCTAAAGGAAAAGTTAAAAAATATTAAACTGAATCAAATAGATAGAGTTAATTTATTAGAAGATACCTTTCAACCAATAACAAAACCACTTAAAAAATCATCGCAAAACTTAAAGATAAACATAAGGATATAGACAACACTATTGATGGCGACGATGATTATGATTATGTAAATGGTGATAATGAAATCATTGGAAAACTTGAACATAAGCATAGGGATATAGACAACATTATTGATGATGATGACGATTATTATGACGTAAATGGTGATAGTGAAATCATCGGAAAACTTGAAGATAAGCATAAGGATATTTTTTTTTTTTTTGTTTATTTCAGATAATTGTACAATAATAAATATTTTACATAGAATTCATTTGGCCTCTGCGCCCTAAAGGCATTTTAGAGGCAAGTTGGCAACTATTAAACTTAACGTACAATTATAGTAATAATCTAATATTAAATATTATAATAAGTATATAACTTTATAAATTTTACTAAACAAAATGTTTTACAAATGCGTTTCTATTGAATTATTCAAAAATTCTTTACATAATCTTTTAAATATTGATATACACCCGGCAGTTTTTAGTTGTGAAGGTAAATTATTATAAAGATTGCCACCCATATAATCAATTCTTTGTTTAGTTTTTTCTAATCTACACCTTGGGATTCTTAAATTTGAAGAATTTCTTGTGTAAAAATGTGTTTGATTTTGAAGAAATGGAATGTTGTGGAGACTTTTAAAAACAAACAATAGAACCTGATATATATATAAGCCATTAATTGGCAATATATTTTCACATATATCTTTATATAGCAACAATGTTGAAAAAGTACTTGGTAAATTATAAACAATTTTTAAGGCTTTATTTTGACAACGTTGTAAAGATTTTAACAATACATTGTTTTTATTAAAAGCATAAATACATACTAAATAATTCAAGTGCGATTCAATTAAAGCATTATAAATCATTTTTTTAGATCTTTGTGATAATTTATTTTTAAATTTGTATAAGATACCAATAGCTGGGGCTATTTGGTTCTTAACACTATTAATGTGATAATCCCAAGATAAGTTGTTTTGTAACGTAATTCCTAGGTATTTAACTGAATTTGACTCATAAATGGGGTTGCCATCAACATATACAAAGAAATTGTTATCAGAATTTACTGCACGAGGTCTAAATCTAACTAACTTAGTCTTTTCAGAATTTATTAACAATCTATTCAAGCGAGCAAATTCCATTAATAAAGCAGCATCTCTTTCAATTTGTGTTTTCAAAACTAAATCAAAATTAAATGGATAAAACAAGCAAATGTCATCAGCAAACATAAATAATTGACCCGTTAAATCCAAATTCTTTAGATCATTTAAATAAATTGTAAAAAGTAAAGGGCCCAAACCACTTCCCTGAGGAACCCCATATTCAACAGTACCGATAGAACTTTTGGGCTGATTAATTTGTACAAACTGTTTCCTGTTGCTGAAATAATTTTTAAATAACATAAGTTCACGTCCTTGAACACCATAATATTTTAACTTCTGTAACATTATTCCATGGTCTACAAGATCAAATGCCTTAGAAAAATCATAGAAAATTCCTGCAACTCCACTGAATCCATCATCTAAACCTTTACAAGTATATCTTACCACGTTTAGGACTGCATCTTGAGTGCTAACACCTTTTCTGAAACCAAATTGATATTTGTACAACATACTGTTCCCCTCTAGATATATCAAAAGCCTATCATATAGCACTTTTTCAAAAATTTTATCTATTGTTGATAGAATAGCTATGGGTCTATATTTGTCTACAGTGCACGCAGAAACTGTTTTTGGAATGGGTACTATTTTGTGAATTTTTAAAATGTCTGGATATTCAGAGGTATTAATAATTTTATTAAATATATCGAGTAGTATAGGTAAAAGTACTGTAATACATTCCTTAACGAATTTTAAAGATATACTATCAAATCCTGGGGATTTATTTAATTTCATATTGAAAATAATGTTATTATGTCATTTTCATTTATCTCATTTAATATGAAGCGATTACAAGTAGCATTAAGTGTCATCAAAGAGTTAATTGAGTCATTTGGCAAAGTATTAATATTTTGTTTAAGTTCTTTTACGACCGAAATGAAATAAGTGTTTAATAAGTTTGCTTTTATCTGATCATCTAATATATTTTCACCGTACATATCATTAAGTTTTACAATATTTTGTTTCGTTCTACCAAGTGTATTATTTAAAAATTTCCAACATTTTTTAGTATCATTTCCAATTCTACTTAAATTTTCCGTATAGTAATTATCTTTACATTTTTTAACTTCTAATTTTATAACTTTGCTTATTCTTTTCAAATCAACATCATATTTTTCTCTATATTTTGATCTACGCCTTTTCTTTAATAATTTGTATTTATATAAAATTAACCCCTGAAGACTATCATTAATCCATGGGGTAATTTCAAAGTTCAACGGTTTTTGAATATTTGATATTACAGTAGAGTGATTTACAGCTGATTCGACGGTAGATATAAGTGAACTTGTTAAAACTGATACGTTAGTTGATGAGAAATTAATTGGCAATGTTCTTTGTAAATATTCATTGGCCTTTCTATAGTCACAATAAGTTTTAGAAATCTGGATGTTATTTTTACATTTGAAATTACTTTTTAATTTACAAGATAAAATATTATGATCGGAAAGGGCACATTCCACAGAATCAACGATAAGTATATCAGCTAAATTGCTAAATATATGATCTATACAAGTTTTACTTCCAGGTCTTGTTATTAAGGTGTGAGCATTGTTACAATCATAATTGTGAAAAATAGAAATTAATTCAGTGCTCGAATCACTTTTAAAAATATCTATGTTTGAGTCACCTACTATTATTAATGGATTTTGAGCTAATTCATCTAATAAACTATCAAGAAAATCAAAAAATACTAAATCACTGCACTTTTGCGAACGATAATATGAAACAATTTGTAAAGGTTTAGATTTAACCTTAAAATTTGATAGCCAAGATTTCAACAAAATTTTAACTTTTACAAGTTTTAACAGTAAAATCAATTTCTCTGTTTATATATATTGATGTATCACCATATCCGTCTTCTCTACAACAATGTATGAAAGTAAATCCGGGTATTGAATATATTTGAGTTAAGTCATTTTTGAACCATGTTTCCTGTAGTGCTATTATATCAGGAAGTTTTGAAAGTTGAGATAAGATTGATTTGAAATTGTTGAATTTGTCAATAGAAGGAACGCTCCTAATGTTGAAACTGATAATATTTAAATAATTAAAATTAAAACAATTGATGTGTTTATTAAAATCTGCGAAATTATGGAAGTATTGATTTTTTAACATTGAAAAATAAAAGTTTAAATTTTAACTTTGATATATACATATAAATAAATTGAAAAGAAATAATAACAATAAAATAAAAATAAAAGAAAATAATAAAATTTTAAGAAGGAGACATGTATGGGGCACCATCTTCACCATCAACATCACTAAAATCTTCAGCTTCAACTTGTCTTGGATGAATTAAAGATCTCCTACCCCACTGTTTATTAGATGTTGCATTTAATAATATTTTATCAACTTCATCTTCATCACGAATCAGTTGTTGGTTAGATGTGTCACTTCTTTTTGCAAAAACTCTAACATTTTTTATAAAAACATATTGATAGCCTATCGATTTTAACGATTTGGCATAATTATAAAGGTGCATAGTTTCTTTACTATTAAAATTGTTTATATAAATCTTTTTCGTATCTTCATTCTGTTTTAGTTTGGCTTTAGAAGACATAAATTTATCTTTTTGCATTTTGGAAGTAAACTTTACAACAACAGTTTTATTTTCATTGTTTTTATTTTTATTTTTTAAAAAATAAGCATCTTCAACAGTATTATTATCTATTTTTACACCGATGTTTTCAGAAATTTTAGCAATCGTTTCAAAAGCACTCATTTTTTCATCTGTAACTTTTAGACCACTAATAACGCAATCATTTTTTAGTCTGTGCTCATTTAAAATTTTAACGGAAAATTTTAATGATTTTATTTCAGTTTTTAGTTTTTTGTTTTCATTTTCAATTTCATTAATTTTTCTTTTGTTTTCTGCCACATCTTTAAAAATTTCATCGAATTTTGCTGACATGAAGTTTATTGATTCTGTCAACTCATCGAGTTTTTCAAGTTTGTTCAACTTTCTTAGTTCTGTTTTTATTATATTTAGTTCTTGTCTTCTGTTATTATCACCTTCTTTACAAAACTGACAATTAAAGAGTTCTTTTTTATTTTTTACAAGTCTCTCAAATTCTCTCCTGCTTAAGCCAGAACATTGAGAGTGGTAGGTTTTTTTACACTTGTCGCATTGTATATAGTTATCACTTTCTTCTTTAATTTCATTTTCACATTGATCGCAAACAATAATATTTTGCAATACTGCGGCGAATTGATTGTTTGGACATATTTTATAAATTTCGAAAACCTCTTGTTTTGCTTTACTTATTTGTGAACTTGTTTGATTTTATTATAATGTTTATATCATAAATTTATTAAAAATATTTAATCTGATTTGAGAGAGCACAAAGAGTACGTTTAGCCGCTACAAGTGATGCCAACTTTTTTTTTTTTTTTTTTTATTGACAGCACTATTGATGATGACGACGATTATGATGATGTAAATGGTGATAATAACGATTTTCAGTATGAAAATATGTCAACTGATGACAATGATGATGAAAAAACTATGATCATAATAGACCTGTATCAAGTACATGTATCAAGAACTTGAAAAGAAACAAAGTTTAAAGCTGACGAAAAACTCTCCATTTTTGAAAATATTCAAGCACTTATTAATAATAAGCAATTGTATAAAATTTATGGTTTTAATCAAGATGTAGACGGAAATTGGAGATATGGCAAGGAAAAATTAATATTTAATAGAGATAATACTATGCGGATAGGAAATATGAAATTGTAAATTATTTGAGCTAGTATTTCATAAAAAACCTCTTCATTATTCTAAAAATGAATTGAAAAATTATAAAGAGATTTTCATTCATACCAATGCACATAAATGTCGCTATGAACCTAATGAACAAGTGAAAGGATTACGAGCCTTCAAATATATACGAATAATTAAACATTTATTCGAAACAACAACAAACATTTTAACAAAAGGCTGTGGCTTAATGCTAAAATCACTAAATAATCTGAAATCAAATTACATACATTGGGATAATCCTAATGACATAATACTGTCCTGTATTTGTATTTCGCTCTGAACTGTTTTGATACACATTGATAACCTTGTATACGCCATAGTCCTCATGTTCTACATTCTGCACATGATTTGTTGAACTTCGTCCTGGTGACGGTGTCCAACTAGTTGACTTTTTTTTCTGTAATGTGGAAATACATACCTTCACGACATGACCTTGTTTGTTGCAGCCCGTACATTTGAGTTTGTTCCTATCTGATCGACACTCCTTCGCATAATGGTTACTTCGTCCGCATCTCAAGCACAACCCTTCTATACCTAACTTCTTATAATTGACCACAGTTTTCCTCTTGCTGATATTTTCTGTATGAGACTCATTTTTGTGTTTCATCGGGTTGCGAACTGAAACCTTGTTAATTACTGATGTTGCTGATGTTTTCAACGTAATTTCCCTCGCGTCTGCTTTTGCGGCCTCCAAAGCTATTGCCTTCGACACAATTTCTCCAAATTTTATAGATTCTGATTGTAACAGTTGTTCTCGCAAATTGTTGTTGATTATGCCTCTAATAAATTGGGCGCGTAAAAACAGATCGGCCACTGATGCACCGCATACACATGGTGACAAAAATTCACATTCACTTATATCCGCTCTTAATGTTGCTACAAATTCTGAAACGGATTGACCTTCTTTTTGGTACTTGGACAGAAATTGGTGTTGTGCCACCAACACATTCTTCTTCGGCGATAAATGGCCTTCCAAAAGAGCTAACAGTTTTGCACAATATTCCTTGTTGCTGGAAATGCCCTTCATTTCGACGTAATTTTTAAACCTTTGTATATAATTCTTGTAGGTTTCTTTGCTTATGTCGAATGTTTCGAAATTTGGTAACAATGCGGCGTTTACAGTATTATTTTGTACCGTATTACTTCTTGTATTTTGTATTGCATTTTCATCATGGCGTTCCATCATTCGCTGCATTTGCACCAGCAGACTTTGTTGTTGCTGCAAAAATTGATTTAATTGCGTAGCATCCATGACGAGCGTTTGCACTAGTATTTGCACTTATGATTCAGTTTCACCTCGTCGACAATTTGTTATGGTTTTTCCAAAATAAAAGGAGACTTTTATTCAGTTTAAAATGTTCTTTAATAGTTTTTTTCTTTGACATTAGAAGAAAAGGGTGTGTCAGTCAGTACTTATTTGATTTGACTAAGGTCCTAGATCAAGGTTATCACAGTTACGTAGTTGCTAAATCTCAAACAAAAGTTACCCGTAATACTTGTTCATGAGTGCATGGCGGCAAATATCACCAGAAAAAAACTAAACAAAACTGATACATTGAATGCCATTTAGGTTAAATTTTTATATATTAGGCCTTTGAATTTTATATTTACTCTGAATTCTTGTTAGGGGTACCTACACTTTTGCGGTGCTAAAATAAGGAGTCAGCAGAAACTTTTTCTTATTTTCTCTTGTTTGTGAAAAATATTAAAAATTTATTTGTTTTATAATAAAACAGAAATAAATTAATGTAATAAGTATAAAAACTTTAATTATTTATACGAAATTTTTGCTACAAATTGCTAAAATATATAGCCGTACTAAGACTGTCTTGTTTAAGGATTTAGAATTTTTTAGTTTTACTGTTTTAAATAAATGAAATAATAAATTAATTAAAACAAATTAGTTTTTTATTTTATTAGATTTTTTTCTTAGGTATGTATATTTTATTTCAAATTTTGTTATTTTATACAATACAATACATATATCTATTTAACTTAATAATAGTTAAACATTCGTTTATACAGATTAAATAGCTTAAGTGTTAACAAATATTTTTCATAAAATGTTTGACATCTGCAAATGTCAAAAGATTCTGAGTAAATTTTTTCACAATAATACAAATGTATGACATTATTAATACATAAAAATGGATTACTTATTTTACTAATGTTGCATATTCTTAGTTCATTGATAAGACTTAAAAAGAAATCAACATGTTGTTTATCAATTTGATTACTATGTCTACATAATATATCCTCTAACTCAGCTGATGTTACCATTTTTGTTCCCCTTCTTTAAAAAGTCAATAGTAGGTTGTGCTATTGCGGGACGATGTACTCTGAATTATTTTATTTCAATTTATATTTATTGAATAAAAATTTTAAACACAAGTGCCCACAATTAAATATATTAAATTTTTGTTTTCGTTCATAATTACATTGAATGGGAAAATTTAAGTAGTTGACAATTTCAAGTGGTGATTGTAAGTTTCCAAAGCTATCAAAGTACTCTTTATAGTCATGGTTTATATAATATGTTCCCATACCACTTGAATCACCTAAATTAACAATACAGCATTCTTGTTTGAATGGTTTTATAGGTAAAGAATCACCCATGAAAACACCTCTAAAGTATTTGAGATGTTTACCATATTTTCTTATATCTAAATCTGTTAAGGGGCGCTCAGGTAGGTTATCTAGTAGTTTTTTGGATCTGGACTGTAGTAGAGACCATATCCAGTTTTTTATGGTTTAAGATATAACCCTTTACCCATTGCAATTGATTCCATATATCTATTGTGACGAGCAGCTTCTGCCAATTCTTCTTTTCCATTTTTGATATCATTTACTGCTTTAACAATAGCAGATCCTTCACTTGCTAAACCACCAAGCGCTGACAATACTGACAGTACGGGAATAAGTGGAAGAAATCCTCCACTTACAGGTATAACTCTCGGTATTATAATATTTGCTCGCTTTTTCCCTTTAAAATTTTAATGAATAGTCTTTTGAGCTATTTTAACAGCATCATTTATATCAAGGGGTTTCTGTTCTTTCAATTGTTTCAAAGTTTTTCTCACAGTAGCTGTGAATAATTTCTTATTACATTTATTCTTCTTTCCTTTTCTCATTCTTTTTGAATTCTTTCTTTTCTTATGCCTCTGCTCCTTCATACCTAATCCAAATTTTACTTTTGTTTTCATAGCGTTTGTCACAAACCATGCATTTACACGTTCTTTAATATCACTATCTTTAGCTTTTACTCTTTGCCAGGCTTTTTTAGCTAATATTTGATCTGCTTGATGTCTTTTATTTATGTCGTGTGATTGTGAATATGCAATATCGTGTTCTTTACAAGCTGCTCCTAATAAATTTATACCCTTATCTCCTCTTGCTACACGTTTTTCAAGTTTTGTTCCAGGTCCGCAGAATTGATATCCAGGTAAATGTAATTCAACAGGTAATTTATTTATTAAACTGTTTACAAATCCTTTTCCCATCTTACACTGACTGGTTTTTTATTTTGACTGTAGATTATAACAATTTTTTTCTCGTTACTTTTATACCTCTTCACAAAAATAATTGAAATCAAGACGATTTCCTATATATAACCAATTTATACGATCACTGTTTCAGTATGTTTATTTTCTTTTGATATTGATTTTGATCTGCTTTGTATCTGGTAACATGTGATCACGATCTGCTTTGTATCTGGTCACGATCTACTTTATATCTGATCACGATCTGCTTTATATCTGATCCCGATCTGTTTTATATCTGCTCACGATCTACTTTATACCTGATATCGATCTTCTTTATATCTTAAAAACAAAATTGTTTTTTCTTGTTGGTTTTTTATATATTTTCGTCGAGTGTGTTTTGTCTATTTTATTTTTTTTTTTTGGTCACTGTCATGTTTTAGATAAACATGTTCTACCTCAATATTTAAATTGTTTATTTGATCAGCTAGATCATCACATATTAGTGTTATATATATTTTTTTTGGTTACGACATTTTTTTTTGTTTTTATGGTTATATTTAGTATAGCTAGTGCAGCTTGCTAGTATAGCTAGTACAACTTGCTGGTATAGCTTGTATTGCTGGTATAGCAGATATAGCTGGTATAGCTTGTACAGCTGGTGTAGCATGCTAGTATAGTGTTTCGTAACGAGAAAAATGGTTATAAACTACAGTCAAAAGAAAAAAAACCCTAATCAGTATAAGATTGGAAGAAGATTTGTAAACAACTTAATAAACAAATTATGTGTTGAATTACATCCACCTGGTTATCAGTTTTGTATACCTGGTACAAAACTTCAAAAACGAATAGCAAGAATAAAGGAAATAAAGGAATAATTTATTGGATGCAGCTTGTAGAAACCACAATATAGCGTACTCAAAATCAAAGGATATAGACACAAGCCATCAAGTATATCGTGATCAGGTATAAATCAAATTGTAAGCAGATAGTGACCTGATCGTGAGCAGATAGTGACCAGATCGTGAGCATATCATAAGCAGATAGTGACCAGATTGTGAGCAGATCGTAACCAGATACAAAGCAGATCGAAATCAATATATAAAAAAAATTATTATAATGTCTAAAAATGACTATAATAAAGTGTTAGAAGATCTTATAAGGAGCTGTTCTAAAGGAAAAGTTAAAAAATATTAAACTGAATCAAATAGATAGAGTTAATTTATTAGAAGATACCTTTCAACCAATAACAAAACCACTTAAAAAATCATCGCAAAACTTAAAGATAAACATAAGGATATAGACAACACTATTGATGGCGACGATGATTATGATTATGTAAATGGTGATAATGAAATCATTGGAAAACTTGAACATAAGCATAGGGATATAGACAACATTATTGATGATGATGACGATTATTATGACGTAAATGGTGATAGTGAAATCATCGGAAAACTTGAAGATAAGCATAAGGATATTTTTTTTTTTTTTTGTTTATTTCAGATAATTGTACAATAATAAATATTTTACATATAATTCATTTGGCCTCTGCGCCCTAAAGGCATTTTAGAGGCAAGTTGGCAACTATTAAACTTAACGTACAATTATAGTAATAATCTAATATTAAATATTATAATAAGTATATAACTTTATAAATTTTACTAAACAAAATGTTTTACAAATGCGTTTCTATTGAATTATTCAAAAATTCTTTACATAATCTTTTAAATATTGATATACACCCGGCAGTTTTTAGTTGTGAAGGTAAATTATTATAAAGATTGCCACCCATATAATCAATTCTTTGTTTAGTTTTTTCTAATCTACACCTTGGGATTCTTAAATTTGAAGAATTTCTTGTGTAAAAATGTGTTTGATTTTGAAGAAATGGAATGTTGTGGAGACTTTTAAAAACAAACAATAGAACCTGATATATATATAAGCCATTAATTGGCAATATATTTTCACATATATCTTTATATAGCAACAATGTTGAAAAAGTACTTGGTAAATTATAAACAATTTTTAAGGCTTTATTTTGACAACGTTGTAAAGATTTTAACAATACATTGTTTTTATTAAAAGCATAAATACATACTAAATAATTCAAGTGTGATTCAATTAAAGCATTATAAATCATTTTTTTAGATCTTTGTGATAATTTATTTTTAAATTTGTATAAGATACCAATAGCTGGGGCTATTTGGTTCTTAACACTATTAATGTGATAATCCCAAGATAAGTTGTTTTGTAACGTAATTCCTAGGTATTTAACTGAATTTGACTCATAAATGGGGTTGCCATCAACATATACAAAGAAATTGTTATCAGAATTTACTGCACGAGGTCTAAATCTAACTAACTTAGTCTTTTCAGAATTTATTAACAATCTATTCAAGCGAGCAAATTCCATTAATAAAGCAGCATCTCTTTCAATTTGTGTTTTCAAAACTAAATCAAAATTAAATGGATAAAACAAGCAAATGTCATCAGCAAACATAAATAATTGACCCGTTAAATCCAAATTCTTTAGATCATTTAAATAAATTGTAAAAAGTAAAGGGCCCAAACCACTTCCCTGAGGAACCCCATATTCAACAGTACCGATAGAACTTTTGGGCTGATTAATTTGTACAAACTGTTTCCTGTTGCTGAAATAATTTTTAAATAACATAAGTTCACGTCCTTGAACACCATAATATTTTAACTTCTGTAACATTATTCCATGGTCTACAAGATCAAATGCCTTAGAAAAATCATAGAAAATTCCTGCAACTCCACTGAATCCATCATCTAAACCTTTACAAGTATATCTTACCACGTTTAGGACTGCATCTTGAGTGCTAACACCTTTTCTGAAACCAAATTGATATTTGTACAACATACTGTTCCCCTCTAGATATATCAAAAGCCTATCATATAGCACTTTTTCAAAAATTTTATCTATTGTTGATAGAATAGCTATGGGTCTATATTTGTCTACAGTGCACGCAGAAACTGTTTTTGGAATGGGTACTATTTTGTGAATTTTTAAAATGTCTGGATATTCAGAGGTATTAATAATTTTATTAAATATATCGAGTAGTATAGGTAAAAGTACTGTAATACATTCCTTAACGAATTTTAAAGATATACTATCAAATCCTGGGGATTTATTTAATTTCATATTGAAAATAATGTTATTATGTCATTTTCATTTATCTCATTTAATATGAAGCGATTACAAGTAGCATTAAGTGTCATCAAAGAGTTAATTGAGTCATTTGGCAAAGTATTAATATTTTGTTTAAGTTCTTTTACGACCGAAATGAAATAAGTGTTTAATAAGTTTGCTTTTATCTGATCATCTAATATATTTTCACCGTACATATCATTAAGTTTTACAATATTTTGTTTCGTTCTACCAAGTGTATTATTTAAAAATTTCCAACATTTTTTAGTATCATTTCCAATTCTACTTAAATTTTCCGTATAGTAATTATCTTTACATTTTTTAACTTCTAATTTTATAACTTTGCTTATTCTTTTCAAATCAACATCATATTTTTCTCTATATTTTGATCTACGCCTTTTCTTTAATAATTTGTATTTATATAAAATTAACCCCTGAAGACTATCATTAATCCATGGGGTAATTTCAAAGTTCAACGGTTTTTGAATATTTGATATTACAGTAGAGTGATTTACAGCTGATTCGACGGTAGATATAAGTGAACTTGTTAAAACTGATACGTTAGTTGATGAGAAATTAATTGGCAATGTTCTTTGTAAATATTCATTGGCCTTTCTATAGTCACAATAAGTTTTAGAAATCTGGATGTTATTTTTACATTTGAAATTACTTTTTAATTTACAAGATAAAATATTATGATCGGAAAGGGCACATTCCACAGAATCAACGATAAGTATATCAGCTAAATTGCTAAATATATGATCTATACAAGTTTTACTTCCAGGTCTTGTTATTAAGGTGTGAGCATTGTTACAATCATAATTGTGAAAAATAGAAATTAATTCAGTGCTCGAATTACTTTTAAAAATATCTATGTTTGAGTCACCTACTATTATTAATGGATTTTGAGCTAATTCATCTAATAAACTATCAAGAAAATCAAAAAATACTAAATCACTGCACTTTTGCGAACGATAATATGAAACAATTTGTAAAGGTTTAGATTTAACCTTAAAATTTGATAGCCAAGATTTCAACAAAATTTTAACTTTTACAAGTTTTAACAGTAAAATCAATTTCTCTGTTTATATATATTGATGTATCACCATATCCGTCTTCTCTACAACAATGTATGAAAGTAAATCCGGGTATTGAATATATTTGAGTTAAGTCATTTTTGAACCATGTTTCCTGTAGTGCTATTATATCAGGAAGTTTTGAAAGTTGAGATAAGATTGATTTGAAATTGTTGAATTTGTCAATAGAAGGAACGCTCCTAATGTTGAAACTGATAATATTTAAATAATTAAAATTAAAACAATTGATGTGTTTATTAAAATCTGCGAAATTATGGAAGTATTGATTTTTTAACATTGAAAAATAAAAGTTTAAATTTTAACTTTGATATATACATATATAAATTGAAAAGAAATAATAACAATAAAATAAAAATAAAAGAAAATAATAAAATTTTAAGAAGGAGACATGTATGGGGCACCATCTTCACCATCAACATCACTAAAATCTTCAGCTTCAACTTGTCTTGGATGAATTAAAGATCTCCTACCCCACTGTTTATTAGATGTTGCATTTAATAATATTTTATCAACTTCATCTTCATCACGAATCAGTTGTTGGTTAGATGTGTCACTTCTTTTTGCAAAAACTCTAACATTTTTTATAAAAACATATTGATAGCCTATCGATTTTAACGATTTGGCATAATTATAAAGGTGCATAGTTTCTTTACTATTAAAATTGTTTATATAAATCTTTTTCGTATCTTCATTCTGTTTTAGTTTGGCTTTAGAAGACATAAATTTATCTTTTTGCATTTTGGAAGTAAACTTTACAACAACAGTTTTATTTTCATTGTTTTTATTTTTATTTTTTAAAAAATAAGCATCTTCAACAGTATTATTATCTATTTTTACACCGATGTTTTCAGAAATTTTAGCAATCGTTTCAAAAGCACTCATTTTTTCATCTGTAACTTTTAGACCACTAATAACGCAATCATTTTTTAGTCTGTGCTCATTTAAAATTTTAACGGAAAATTTTAATGATTTTATTTCAGTTTTTAGTTTTTTGTTTTCATTTTCAATTTCATTAATTTTTCTTTTGTTTTCTGCCACATCTTTAAAAATTTCATCGAATTTTGCTGACATGAAGTTTATTGATTCTGTCAACTCATCGAGTTTTTCAAGTTTGTTCAACTTTCTTAGTTCTGTTTTTATTATATTTAGTTCTTGTCTTCTGTTAT
The DNA here is from genome assembly GCA_936449025.2 of Sarcophaga subvicina. Classification (NCBI taxonomy): domain Eukaryota; kingdom Metazoa; phylum Arthropoda; class Insecta; order Diptera; family Sarcophagidae; genus Sarcophaga; species Sarcophaga subvicina. The sequence continues at coordinate 69,094,703 of OW388081.2, read as the reverse complement.
TATCACCTTCTTTACAAAACTGACAATTAAAGAGTTCTTTTTTATTTTTTACAAGTCTCTCAAATTCTCTCCTGCTTAAGCCAGAACATTGAGAGTGGTAGGTTTTTTTACACTTGTCGCATTGTATATAGTTATCACTTTCTTCTTTAATTTCATTTTCACATTGATCGCAAACAATAATATTTTGCAATACTGCGGCGAATTGATTGTTTGGACATATTTTATAAATTTCGAAAACCTCTTGTTTTGCTTTACTTATTTGTGAACTTGTTTGATTTTATTATAATGTTTATATCATAAATTTATTAAAAATATTTAATCTGATTTGAGAGAGCACAAAGAGTACGTTTAGCCGCTACAAGTGATGCCAACTTTTTTTTTTTTTTTTTTTTTTTATTGACAGCACTATTGATGATGACGACGATTATGATGATGTAAATGGTGATAATAACGATTTTCAGTATGAAAATATGTCAACTGATGACAATGATGATGAAAAAACTATGATCATAATAGACCTGTATCAAGTACATGTATCAAGAACTTGAAAAGAAACAAAGTTTAAAGCTGACGAAAAACTCTCCATTTTTGAAAATATTCAAGCACTTATTAATAATAAGCAATTGTATAAAATTTATGGTTTTAATCAAGATGTAGACGGAAATTGGAGATATGGCAAGGAAAAATTAATATTTAATAGAGATAATACTATGCGGATAGGAAATATGAAATTGTAAATTATTTGAGCTAGTATTTCATAAAAAACCTCTTCATTATTCTAAAAATGAATTGAAAAATTATAAAGAGATTTTCATTCATACCAATGCACATAAATGTCGCTATGAACCTAATGAACAAGTGAAAGGATTACGAGCCTTCAAATATATACGAATAATTAAACATTTATTCGAAACAACAACAAACATTTTAACAAAAGGCTGTGGCTTAATGCTAAAATCACTAAATAATCTGAAATCAAATTACATACATTGGGATAATCCTAATGACATAATACTGTCCTGTATTTGTATTTCGCTCTGAACTGTTTTGATACACATTGATAACCTTGTATACGCCATAGTCCTCATGTTCTACATTCTGCACATGATTTGTTGAACTTCGTCCTGGTGACGGTGTCCAACTAGTTGACTTTTTTTTCTGTAATGTGGAAATACATACCTTCACGACATGACCTTGTTTGTTGCAGCCCGTACATTTGAGTTTGTTCCTATCTGATCGACACTCCTTCGCATAATGGTTACTTCGTCCGCATCTCAAGCACAACCCTTCTATACCTAACTTCTTATAATTGACCACAGTTTTCCTCTTGCTGATATTTTCTGTATGAGACTCATTTTTGTGTTTCATCGGGTTGCGAACTGAAACCTTGTTAATTACTGATGTTGCTGATGTTTTCAACGTAATTTCCCTCGCGTCTGCTTTTGCGGCCTCCAAAGCTATTGCCTTCGACACAATTTCTCCAAATTTTATAGATTCTGATTGTAACAGTTGTTCTCGCAAATTGTTGTTGATTATGCCTCTAATAAATTGGGCGCGTAAAAACAGATCGGCCACTGATGCACCGCATACACATGGTGACAAAAATTCACATTCACTTATATCCGCTCTTAATGTTGCTACAAATTCTGAAACGGATTGACCTTCTTTTTGGTACTTGGACAGAAATTGGTGTTGTGCCACCAACACATTCTTCTTCGGCGATAAATGGCCTTCCAAAAGAGCTAACAGTTTTGCACAATATTCCTTGTTGCTGGAAATGCCCTTCATTTCGACGTAATTTTTAAACCTTTGTATATAATTCTTGTAGGTTTCTTTGCTTATGTCGAATGTTTCGAAATTTGGTAACAATGCGGCGTTTACAGTATTATTTTGTACCGTATTACTTCTTGTATTTTGTATTGCATTTTCATCATGGCGTTCCATCATTCGCTGCATTTGCACCAGCAGACTTTGTTGTTGCTGCAAAAATTGATTTAATTGCGTAGCATCCATGACGAGCGTTTGCACTAGTATTTGCACTTATGATTCAGTTTCACCTCGTCGACAATTTGTTATGGTTTTTCCAAAATAAAAGGAGACTTTTATTCAGTTTAAAATGTTCTTTAATAGTTTTTTTCTTTGACATTAGAAGAAAAGGGTGTGTCAGTCAGTACTTATTTGATTTGACTAAGGTCCTAGATCAAGGTTATCACAGTTACGTAGTTGCTAAATCTCAAACAAAAGTTACCCGTAATACTTGTTCATGAGTGCATGGCGGCAAATATCACCAGAAAAAACTAAACAAAACTGATACATTGAATGCCATTTAGGTTAAATTTTTATATATTAGGCCTTTGAATTTTATATTTACTCTGAATTCTTGTTAGGGGTACCTACACTTTTGCGGTGCTAAAATAAGGAGTCAGCAGAAACTTTTTCTTATTTTCTCTTGTTTGTGAAAAAGATTAAAAATTTATTTGTTTTATAATAAAACAGAAATAAATTAATGTAATAAGTATAAAAACTTTAATTATTTATTCGAAATTTTTGCTACAAATTGCTAAAATATATAGCCGTACTAAGACTGTCTTGTTTAAGGATTTAGAATTTTTTAGTTTTACTGTTTTAAATAAATGAAATAATAAATTAATTAAAACAAATTAGTTTTTTATTTTATTAGATTTTTTTCTTAGGTATGTATATTTTATTTCAAATTTTGTTATTTTATACAATACAATACATATATCTATTTAACTTAATAATAGTTAAACATTCGTTTATACAGATTAAATAGCTTAAGTGTTAACAAATATTTTTCATAAAATGTTTGACATCTGCAAATGTCAAAAGATTCTGAGTAAATTTTTTCACAATAATACAAATGTATGACATTATTAATACATAAAAATGGATTACTTATTTTACTAATGTTGCATATTCTTAGTTCATTGATAAGACTTAAAAAGAAATCAACATGTTGTTTATCAATTTGATTACTATGTCTACATAATATATCCTCTAACTCAGCTGATGTTACCATTTTTGTTCCCCTTCTTTAAAAAGTCAATAGTAGGTTGTGCTATTGCGGGACGATGTACTCTGAATTATTTTATTTCAATTTATATTTATTGAATAAAAATTTTAAACACAAGTGCCCACAATTAAATATATTAAATTTTTGTTTTCGTTCATAATTACATTGAATGGGAAAATTTAAGTAGTTGACAATTTCAAGTGGTGATTGTAAGTTTCCAAAGCTATCAAAGTACTCTTTATAGTCATGGTTTTTATAATATGTTCCCATACCACTTGAATCACCTAAATTAACAATACAGCATTCTTGTTTGAATGGTTTTATAGGTAAAGAATCACCCATGAAAACACCTCTAAAGTATTTGAGATGTTTACCATATTTTCTTATATCTAAATCTGTTAAGGGGCGCTCAGGTAGGTTATCTAGTAGTTTTTTGGATCTGGACTGTAGTAGAGACCATATCCAGTTTTATATGGTTTAAGATATAACCCTTTACCCATTGCAATTGATTCCATATATCTATTGTGACGAGCAGCTTCTGCCAATTCTTCTTTTCCATTTTTGATATCATTTACTGCTTTAACAATAGCAGATCCTCCACTTGCTAAACCACCAAGCGCTGACAATACTGACAGTACGGGAATAAGTGGAAGAAATCCTCCACTTACAGGTATAACTCTCGGTATTATAATATTTGCTCGCTTTTTCCCTTTAAAATTTTAATGAATAGTCTTTTGAGCTATTTTAACAGCATCATTTATATCAAGGGGTTTCTGTTCTTTCAATTGTTTCAAAGTTTTTCTCACAGTAGCTGTGAATAATTTCTTATTACATTTATTCTTCTTTCCTTTTCTCATTCTTTTTGAATTCTTTCTTTTCTTATGCCTCTGCTCCTTCATACCTAATCCAAATTTTACTTTTGTTTTCATAGCGTTTGTCACAAACCATGCATTTACACGTTCTTTAATATCACTATCTTTAGCTTTTACTCTTTGCCAGGCTTTTTTAGCTAATATTTGATCTGCTTGATGTCTTTTATTTATGTCGTGTGATTGTGAATATGCAATATCGTGTTCTTTACAAGCTGCTTCTAATAAATTTATACCCTTATCTCCTCTTGCTACACGTTTTTCAAGTTTTGTTCCAGGTCCGCAGAATTGATATCCAGGTAAATGTAATTCAACAGGTAATTTATTTATTAAACTGTTTACAAATCCTTTTCCCATCTTACACTGACTGGTTTTTTATTTTGACTGTAGATTATAACAATTTTTTTCTCGTTACTTTTATACCTCTTCACAAAAATAATTGAAATCAAGACGATTTCCTATATATAACCAATTTATACGATCACTGTTTCAGTATGTTTATTTTCTTTTGATATTGATTTTGATCTGCTTTGTATCTGGTAACATGTGATCACGATCTGCTTTGTATCTGGTCACGATCTACTTTATATCTGATCACGATCTGCTTTATATCTGATCCCGATCTGTTTTATATCTGCTCACGATCTACTTTATACCTGATATCGATCTTCTTTATATCTTAAAAACAAAATTGTGTTTTCTTGTTGGTTTTTTATATATTTTCGTCGAGTGTGTTTTGTCTATTTTTTTTTTTTTTTTTGGTCACTGTCATGTTTTAGATAAACATGTTCTACCTCAATATTTAAATTGTTTATTTGATCAGCTAGATCATCACATATTAGTGTTATATATATTTTTTTTGGTTACGACATTTTTTTTTGTTTTTATGGTTATATTTAGTATAGCTAGTGCAGCTTGCTAGTATAGCTAGTACAACTTGCTGGTATAGCTTGTATTGCTGGTATAGCAGATATAGCTGGTATAGCTTGTACAGCTGGTGTAGCATGCTAGTATAGTGTTTCGTAACGAGAAAAATGGTTATAAACTACAGTCAAAAGAAAAAAAACCCTAATCAGTATAAGATTGGAAGAAGATTTGTAAACAACTTAATAAACAAATTATGTGTTGAATTACATCCACCTGGTTATCAGTTTTGTATACCTGGTACAAAACTTCAAAAACGAATAGCAAGAATAAAGGAAATAAAGGAATAATTTATTGGATGCAGCTTGTAGAAACCACAATATAGCGTACTCAAAATCAAAGGATATAGACACAAGCCATCAAGTATATCGTGATCAGGTATAAATCAAATTGTAAGCAGATAGTGACCTGATCGTGAGCAGATAGTGACCAGATCGTGAGCATATCATAAGCAGATAGTGACCAGATTGTGAGCAGATCGTAACCAGATACAAAGCAGATCGAAATCAATATATAAAAAAAATTATTATAATGTCTAAAAATGACTATAATAAAGTGTTAGAAGATCTTATAAGGAGCTGTTCTAAAGGAAAAGTTAAAAAATATTAAACTGAATCAAATAGATAGAGTTAATTTATTAGAAGATACCTTTCAACCAATAACAAAACCACTTAAAAAATCATCGCAAAACTTAAAGATAAACATAAGGATATAGACAACACTATTGATGGCGACGATGATTATGATTATGTAAATGGTGATAATGAAATCATTGGAAAACTTGAACATAAGCATAGGGATATAGACAACATTATTGATGATGATGACGATTATTATGACGTAAATGGTGATAGTGAAATCATCGGAAAACTTGAAGATAAGCATAAGGATATTTTTTTTTTTTTGTTTATTTCAGATAATTGTACAATAATAAATATTTTACATAGAATTCATTTGGCCTCTGCGCCCTAAAGGCATTTTAGAGGCAAGTTGGCAACTATTAAACTTAACGTACAATTATAGTAATAATCTAATATTAAATATTATAATAAGTATATAACTTTATAAATTTTACTAAACAAAATGTTTTACAAATGCGTTTCTATTGAATTATTCAAAAATTCTTTACATAATCTTTTAAATATTGATATACACCCGGCAGTTTTTAGTTGTGAAGGTAAATTATTATAAAGATTGCCACCCATATAATCAATTCTTTGTTTAGTTTTTTCTAATCTACACCTTGGGATTCTTAAATTTGAAGAATTTCTTGTGTAAAAATGTGTTTGATTTTGAAGAAATGGAATGTTGTGGAGACTTTTAAAAACAAACAATAGAACCTGATATATATATAAGCCATTAATTGGCAATATATTTTCACATATATCTTTATATAGCAACAATGTTGAAAAAGTACTTGGTAAATTATAAACAATTTTTAAGGCTTTATTTTGACAACGTTGTAAAGATTTTAACAATACATTGTTTTTATTAAAAGCATAAATACATACTAAATAATTCAAGTGCGATTCAATTAAAGCATTATAAATCATTTTTTTAGATCTTTGTGATAATTTATTTTTAAATTTGTATAAGATACCAATAGCTGGGGCTATTTGGTTCTTAACACTATTAATGTGATAATCCCAAGATAAGTTGTTTTGTAACGTAATTCCTAGGTATTTAACTGAATTTGACTCATAAATGGGGTTGCCATCAACATATACAAAGAAATTGTTATCAGAATTTACTGCACGAGGTCTAAATCTAACTAACTTAGTCTTTTCAGAATTTATTAACAATCTATTCAAGCGAGCAAATTCCATTAATAAAGCAGCATCTCTTTCAATTTGTGTTTTCAAAACTAAATCAAAATTAAATGGATAAAACAAGCAAATGTCATCAGCAAACATAAATAATTGACCCGTTAAATCCAAATTCTTTAGATCATTTAAATAAATTGTAAAAAGTAAAGGGCCCAAACCACTTCCCTGAGGAACCCCATATTCAACAGTACCGATAGAACTTTTGGGCTGATTAATTTGTACAAACTGTTTCCTGTTGCTGAAATAATTTTTAAATAACATAAGTTCACGTCCTTGAACACCATAATATTTTAACTTCTGTAACATTATTCCATGGTCTACAAGATCAAATGCCTTAGAAAAATCATAGAAAATTCCTGCAACTCCACTGAATCCATCATCTAAACCTTTACAAGTATATCTTACCACGTTTAGGACTGCATCTTGAGTGCTAACACCTTTTCTGAAACCAAATTGATATTTGTACAACATACTGTTCCCCTCTAGATATATCAAAAGCCTATCATATAGCACTTTTTCAAAAATTTTATCTATTGTTGATAGAATAGCTATGGGTCTATATTTGTCTACAGTGCACGCAGAAACTGTTTTTGGAATGGGTACTATTTTGTGAATTTTTAAAATGTCTGGATATTCAGAGGTATTAATAATTTTATTAAATATATCGAGTAGTATAGGTAAAAGTACTGTAATACATTCCTTAACGAATTTTAAAGATATACTATCAAATCCTGGGGATTTATTTAATTTCATATTGAAAATAATGTTATTATGTCATTTTCATTTATCTCATTTAATATGAAGCGATTACAAGTAGCATTAAGTGTCATCAAAGAGTTAATTGAGTCATTTGGCAAAGTATTAATATTTTGTTTAAGTTCTTTTACGACCGAAATGAAATAAGTGTTTAATAAGTTTGCTTTTATCTGATCATCTAATATATTTTCACCGTACATATCATTAAGTTTTACAATATTTTGTTTCGTTCTACCAAGTGTATTATTTAAAAATTTCCAACATTTTTTAGTATCATTTCCAATTCTACTTAAATTTTCCGTATAGTAATTATCTTTACATTTTTTAACTTCTAATTTTATAACTTTGCTTATTCTTTTCAAATCAACATCATATTTTTCTCTATATTTTGATCTACGCCTTTTCTTTAATAATTTGTATTTATATAAAATTAACCCCTGAAGACTATCATTAATCCATGGGGTAATTTCAAAGTTCAACGGTTTTTGAATATTTGATATTACAGTAGAGTGATTTACAGCTGATTCGACGGTAGATATAAGTGAACTTGTTAAAACTGATACGTTAGTTGATGAGAAATTAATTGGCAATGTTCTTTGTAAATATTCATTGGCCTTTCTATAGTCACAATAAGTTTTAGAAATCTGGATGTTATTTTTACATTTGAAATTACTTTTTAATTTACAAGATAAAATATTATGATCGGAAAGGGCACATTCCACAGAATCAACGATAAGTATATCAGCTAAATTGCTAAATATATGATCTATACAAGTTTTACTTCCAGGTCTTGTTATTAAGGTGTGAGCATTGTTACAATCATAATTGTGAAAAATAGAAATTAATTCAGTGCTCGAATCACTTTTAAAAATATCTATGTTTGAGTCACCTACTATTATTAATGGATTTTGAGCTAATTCATCTAATAAACTATCAAGAAAATCAAAAAATACTAAATCACTGCACTTTTGCGAACGATAATATGAAACAATTTGTAAAGGTTTAGATTTAACCTTAAAATTTGATAGCCAAGATTTCAACAAAATTTTAACTTTTACAAGTTTTAACAGTAAAATCAATTTCTCTGTTTATATATATTGATGTATCACCATATCCGTCTTCTCTACAACAATGTATGAAAGTAAATCCGGGTATTGAATATATTTGAGTTAAGTCATTTTTGAACCATGTTTCCTGTAGTGCTATTATATCAGGAAGTTTTGAAAGTTGAGATAAGATTGATTTGAAATTGTTGAATTTGTCAATAGAAGGAACGCTCCTAATGTTGAAACTGATAATATTTAAATAATTAAAATTAAAACAATTGATGTGTTTATTAAAATCTGCGAAATTATGGAAGTATTGATTTTTTAACATTGAAAAATAAAAGTTTAAATTTTAACTTTGATATATACATATAAATAAATTGAAAAGAAATAATAACAATAAAATAAAAATAAAAGAAAATAATAAAATTTTAAGAAGGAGACATGTATGGGGCACCATCTTCACCATCAACATCACTAAAATCTTCAGCTTCAACTTGTCTTGGATGAATTAAAGATCTCCTACCCCACTGTTTATTAGATGTTGCATTTAATAATATTTTATCAACTTCATCTTCATCACGAATCAGTTGTTGGTTAGATGTGTCACTTCTTTTTGCAAAAACTCTAACATTTTTTATAAAAACATATTGATAGCCTATCGATTTTAACGATTTGGCATAATTATAAAGGTGCATAGTTTCTTTACTATTAAAATTGTTTATATAAATCTTTTTCGTATCTTCATTCTGTTTTAGTTTGGCTTTAGAAGACATAAATTTATCTTTTTGCATTTTGGAAGTAAACTTTACAACAACAGTTTTATTTTCATTGTTTTTATTTTTATTTTTTAAAAAATAAGCATCTTCAACAGTATTATTATCTATTTTTACACCGATGTTTTCAGAAATTTTAGCAATCGTTTCAAAAGCACTCATTTTTTCATCTGTAACTTTTAGACCACTAATAACGCAATCATTTTTTAGTCTGTGCTCATTTAAAATTTTAACGGAAAATTTTAATGATTTTATTTCAGTTTTTAGTTTTTTGTTTTCATTTTCAATTTCATTAATTTTTCTTTTGTTTTCTGCCACATCTTTAAAAATTTCATCGAATTTTGCTGACATGAAGTTTATTGATTCTGTCAACTCATCGAGTTTTTCAAGTTTGTTCAACTTTCTTAGTTCTGTTTTTATTATATTTAGTTCTTGTCTTCTGTTATTATCACCTTCTTTACAAAACTGACAATTAAAGAGTTCTTTTTTATTTTTTACAAGTCTCTCAAATTCTCTCCTGCTTAAGCCAGAACATTGAGAGTGGTAGGTTTTTTTACACTTGTCGCATTGTATATAGTTATCACTTTCTTCTTTAATTTCATTTTCACATTGATCGCAAACAATAATATTTTGCAATACTGCGGCGAATTGATTGTTTGGACATATTTTATAAATTTCGAAAACCTCTTGTTTTGCTTTACTTATTTGTGAACTTGTTTGATTTTATTATAATGTTTATATCATAAATTTATTAAAAATATTTAATCTGATTTGAGAGAGCACAAAGAGTACGTTTAGCCGCTACAAGTGATGCCAACTTTTTTTTTTTTTTTTTTTATTGACAGCACTATTGATGATGACGACGATTATGATGATGTAAATGGTGATAATAACGATTTTCAGTATGAAAATATGTCAACTGATGACAATGATGATGAAAAAACTATGATCATAATAGACCTGTATCAAGTACATGTATCAAGAACTTGAAAAGAAACAAAGTTTAAAGCTGACGAAAAACTCTCCATTTTTGAAAATATTCAAGCACTTATTAATAATAAGCAATTGTATAAAATTTATGGTTTTAATCAAGATGTAGACGGAAATTGGAGATATGGCAAGGAAAAATTAATATTTAATAGAGATAATACTATGCGGATAGGAAATATGAAATTGTAAATTATTTGAGCTAGTATTTCATAAAAAACCTCTTCATTATTCTAAAAATGAATTGAAAAATTATAAAGAGATTTTCATTCATACCAATGCACATAAATGTCGCTATGAACCTAATGAACAAGTGAAAGGATTACGAGCCTTCAAATATATACGAATAATTAAACATTTATTCGAAACAACAACAAACATTTTAACAAAAGGCTGTGGCTTAATGCTAAAATCACTAAATAATCTGAAATCAAATTACATACATTGGGATAATCCTAATGACATAATACTGTCCTGTATTTGTATTTCGCTCTGAACTGTTTTGATACACATTGATAACCTTGTATACGCCATAGTCCTCATGTTCTACATTCTGCACATGATTTGTTGAACTTCGTCCTGGTGACGGTGTCCAACTAGTTGACTTTTTTTTCTGTAATGTGGAAATACATACCTTCACGACATGACCTTGTTTGTTGCAGCCCGTACATTTGAGTTTGTTCCTATCTGATCGACACTCCTTCGCATAATGGTTACTTCGTCCGCATCTCAAGCACAACCCTTCTATACCTAACTTCTTATAATTGACCACAGTTTTCCTCTTGCTGATATTTTCTGTATGAGACTCATTTTTGTGTTTCATCGGGTTGCGAACTGAAACCTTGTTAATTACTGATGTTGCTGATGTTTTCAACGTAATTTCCCTCGCGTCTGCTTTTGCGGCCTCCAAAGCTATTGCCTTCGACACAATTTCTCCAAATTTTATAGATTCTGATTGTAACAGTTGTTCTCGCAAATTGTTGTTGATTATGCCTCTAATAAATTGGGCGCGTAAAAACAGATCGGCCACTGATGCACCGCATACACATAGTGACAAAAATTCACATTCACTTATATCCGCTCTTAATGTTGCTACAAATTCTGAAACGGATTGACCTTCTTTTTGGTACTTGGACAGAAATTGGTGTTGTGCCACCAACACATTCTTCTTCGGCGATAAATGGCCTTCCAAAAGAGCTAACAGTTTTGCACAATATTCCTTGTTGCTGGAAATGCCCTTCATTTCGACGTAATTTTTAAACCTTTGTATATAATTCTTGTAGGTTTCTTTGCTTATGTCGAATGTTTCGAAATTTGGTAACAATGCGGCGTTTACAGTATTATTTTGTACCGTATTACTTCTTGTATTTTGTATTGCATTTTCATCATGGCGTTCCATCATTCGCTGCATTTGCACCAGCAGACTTTGTTGTTGCTGCAAAAATTGATTTAATTGCGTAGCATCCATGACGAGCGTTTGCACTAGTATTTGCACTTATGATTCAGTTTCACCTCGTCGACAATTTGTTATGGTTTTTCCAAAATAAAAGGAGACTTTTATTCAGTTTAAAATGTTCTTTAATAGTTTTTTTCTTTGACATTAGAAGAAAAGGGTGTGTCAGTCAGTACTTATTTGATTTGACTAAGGTCCTAGATCAAGGTTATCACAGTTACGTAGTTGCTAAATCTCAAACAAAAGTTACCCGTAATACTTGTTCATGAGTGCATGGCGGCAAATATCACCAGAAAAAAACTAAACAAAACTGATACATTGAATGCCATTTAGGTTAAATTTTTATATATTAGGCCTTTGAATTTTATATTTACTCTGAATTCTTGTTAGGGGTACCTACACTTTTGCGGTGCTAAAATAAGGAGTCAGCAGAAACTTTTTCTTATTTTCTCTTGTTTGTGAAAAAGATTAAAAATTTATTTGTTTTATAATAAAACAGAAATAAATTAATGTAATAAGTATAAAAACTTTAATTATTTATACGAAATTTTTGCTACAAATTGCTAAAATATATAGCCGTACTAAGACTGTCTTGTTTAAGGATTTAGAATTTTTTAGTTTTACTGTTTTAAATAAATGAAATAATAAATTAATTAAAACAAATTAGTTTTTTATTTTATTAGATTTTTTTCTTAGGTATGTATATTTTATTTCAAATTTTGTTATTTTATACAATACAATACATATATCTATTTAACTTAATAATAGTTAAACATTCGTTTATACAGATTAAATAGCTTAAGTGTTAACAAATATTTTTCATAAAATGTTTGACATCTGCAAATGTCAAAAGATTCTGAGTAAATTTTTTCACAATAATACAAATGTATGACATTATTAATACATAAAAATGGATTACTTATTTTACTAATGTTGCATATTCTTAGTTCATTGATAAGACTTAAAAAGAAATCAACATGTTGTTTATCAATTTGATTACTATGTCTACATAATATATCCTCTAACTCAGCTGATGTTACCATTTTTGTTCCCCTTCTTTAAAAAGTCAATAGTAGGTTGTGCTATTGCGGGACGATGTACTCTGAATTATTTTATTTCAATTTATATTTATTGAATAAAAATTTTAAACACAAGTGCCCACAATTAAATATATTAAATTTTTGTTTTCGTTCATAATTACATTGAATGGGAAAATTTAAGTAGTTGACAATTTCAAGTGGTGATTGTAAGTTTCCAAAGCTATCAAAGTACTCTTTATAGTCATGGTTTTTATAATATGTTCCCATACCACTTGAATCACCTAAATTAACAATACAGCATTCTTGTTTGAATGGTTTTATAGGTAAAGAATCACCCATGAAAACACCTCTAAAGTATTTGAGATGTTTACCATATTTTCTTATATCTAAATCTGTTAAGGGGCGCTCAGGTAGGTTATCTAGTAGTTTTTTGGATCTGGACTGTAGTAGAGACCATATCCAGTTTTATATGGTTTAAGATATAACCCTTTACCCATTGCAATTGATTCCATATATCTATTGTGACGAGCAGCTTCTGCCAATTCTTCTTTTCCATTTTTGATATCATTTACTGCTTTAACAATAGCAGATCCTCCACTTGCTAAACCACCAAGCGCTGACAATACTGACAGTACGGGAATAAGTGGAAGAAATCCTCCACTTACAGGTATAACTCTCGGTATTATAATATTTGCTCGCTTTTTCCCTTTAAAAATTTAATGAATAGTCTTTTGAGCTATTTTAACAGCATCATTTATATCAAGGGGTTTCTGTTCTTTCAATTGTTTCAAAGTTTTTCTCACAGTAGCTGTGAATAATTTCTTATTACATTTATTCTTCTTTCCTTTTCTCATTCTTTTTGAATTCTTTCTTTTCTTATGCCTCTGCTCCTTCATACCTAATCCAAATTTTACTTTTGTTTTCATAGCGTTTGTCACAAACCATGCATTTACACGTTCTTTAATATCACTATCTTTAGCTTTTACTCTTTGCCAGGCTTTTTTAGCTAATATTTGATCTGCTTGATGTCTTTTATTTATGTCGTGTGATTGTGAATATGCAATATCGTGTTCTTTACAAGCTGCTTCTAATAAATTTATACCCTTATCTCCTCTTGCTACACGTTTTTCAAGTTTTGTTCCAGGTCCGCAGAATTGATATCCAGGTAAATGTAATTCAACAGGTAATTTATTTATTAAACTGTTTACAAATCCTTTTCCCATCTTACACTGACTGGTTTTTTATTTTGACTGTAGATTATAACAATTTTTTTCTCGTTACTTTTATACCTCTTCACAAAAATAATTGAAATCAAGACGATTTCCTATATATAACCAATTTATACGATCACTGTTTCAGTATGTTTATTTTCTTTTGATATTGATTTTGATCTGCTTTGTATCTGGTAACATGTGATCACGATCTGCTTTGTATCTGGTCACGATCTACTTTATATCTGATCACGATCTGCTTTATATCTGATCCCGATCTGTTTTATATCTGCTCACGATCTACTTTATACCTGATATCGATCTTCTTTATATCTTAAAAACAAAATTGTTTTTTCTTGTTGGTTTTTTATATATTTTCGTCGAGTGTGTTTTGTCTATTTTATTTTTTTTTTTTGGTCACTGTCATGTTTTAGATAAACATGTTCTACCTCAATATTTAAATTGTTTATTTGATCAGCTAGATCATCACATATTAGTGTTATATATATTTTTTTTGGTTACGACATTTTTTTTTGTTTTTATGGTTATATTTAGTATAGCTAGTGCAGCTTGCTAGTATAGCTAGTACAACTTGCTGGTATAGCTTGTATTGCTGGTATAGCAGATATAGCTGGTATAGCTTGTACAGCTGGTGTAGCATGCTAGTATAGTGTTTCGTAACGAGAAAAATGGTTATAAACTACAGTCAAAAGAAAAAAAACCCTAATCAGTATAAGATTGGAAGAAGATTTGTAAACAACTTAATAAACAAATTATGTGTTGAATTACATCCACCTGGTTATCAGTTTTGTATACCTGGTACAAAACTTCAAAAACGAATAGCAAGAATAAAGGAAATAAAGGAATAATTTATTGGATGCAGCTTGTAGAAACCACAATATAGCGTACTCAAAATCAAAGGATATAGACACAAGCCATCAAGTATATCGTGATCAGGTATAAATCAAATTGTAAGCAGATAGTGACCTGATCGTGAGCAGATAGTGACCAGATCGTGAGCATATCATAAGCAGATAGTGACCAGATTGTGAGCAGATCGTAACCAGATACAAAGCAGATCGAAATCAATATATAAAAAAAATTATTATAATTTCTAAAAATGACTATAATAAAGTGTTAGAAGATCTTATAAGGAGCTGTTCTAAAGGAAAAGTTAAAAAATATTAAACTGAATCAAATAGATAGAGTTAATTTATTAGAAGATACCTTTCAACCAATAACAAAACCACTTAAAAAATCATCGCAAAACTTAAAGATAAACATAAGGATATAGACAACACTATTGATGGCGACGATGATTATGATTATGTAAATGGTGATAATGAAATCATTGGAAAACTTGAACATAAGCATAGGGATATAGACAACATTATTGATGATGATGACGATTATTATGACGTAAATGGTGATAGTGAAATCATCGGAAAACTTGAAGGTAAGCATAAGGATATTTTTTTTTTTTTTTTTGTTTATTTCAGATAATTGTACAATAATAAATATTTTACATAGAATTCATTTGGCCTCTGCGCCCTAAAGGCATTTTAGAGGCAAGTTGGCAACTATTAAACTTAACGTACAATTATAGTAATAATCTAATATTAAATATTATAATAAGTATATAACTTTATAAAATTTACTAAACAAAATGTTTTACAAATGCGTTTCTATTGAATTATTCAAAAATTCTTTACATAATCTTTTAAATATTGATATACACCCGGCAGTTTTTAGTTGTGAAGGTAAATTATTATAAATTTAATATAATCAATTCTTTGTTTAGTTTTTTCTAATCTACACCTTGGGATTCTTAAATTTGAAGAATTTCTTGTGTAAAAATGTGTTTGATTTTGAAGAAATGGAATTGTATGTTCACCTATGTTGTGGAGACTTTTAAAAACAAACAATAGAACCTGATATATATATAAGCCATTAATTGGCAATATATTTTCACATATATCTTTATATAGCAACAATGTTGAAAAAGTACTTGGTAAATTATAAACAATTTTTAAGGCTTTATTTTGACAACGTTGTAAAGATTTTAACAATACATTGTTTTTATTAAAAGCATAAATACATACTAAATAATTCAAGTGCGATTCAATTAAAGCATTATAAATCATTTTTTTAGATCTTTGTGATAATTTATTTTTAAATTTGTATAAGATACCAATAGCTGGGGCTATTTGGTTCTTAACACTATTAATGTGATAATCCCAAGATAAGTTGTTTTGTAACGTAATTCCTAGGTATTTAACTGAATTTGACTCATAAATGGGGTTGCCATCAACATATACAAAGAAATTGTTATCAGAATTTACTGCACGAGGTCTAAATCTAACTAACTTAGTCTTTTCAGAATTTATTAACAATCTATTCAAGCGAGCAAATTCCATTAATAAAGCAGCATCTCTTTCAATTTGTGTTTTCAAAACTAAATCAAAATTAAATGGATAAAACAAGCAAATGTCATCAGCAAACATAAATAATTGACCCGTTAAATCCAAATTCTTTAGATCATTTAAATAAATTGTAAAAAGTAAAGGGCCCAAACCACTTCCCTGAGGAACCCCATATTCAACAGTACCGATAGAACTTTTGGGCTGATTAATTTGTACAAACTGTTTCCTGTTGCTGAAATAATTTTTAAATAACATAAGTTCACGTCCTTGAACACCATAATATTTTAACTTCTGTAACATTATTCCATGGTCTACAAGATCAAATGCCTTAGAAAAATCATAGAAAATTCCTGCAACTCCACTGAATCCATCATCTAAACCTTTACAAGTATATCTTACCACGTTTAGGACTGCATCTTGAGTGCTAACACCTTTTCTGAAACCAAATTGATATTTGTACAACATACTGTTCCCCTCTAGATATATCAAAAGCCTATCATATAGCACTTTTTCAAAAATTTTATCTATTGTTGATAGAATAGCTATGGGTCTATATTTGTCTACAGTGCACGCAGAAACAGTTTTTGGAATGGGTACTATTTTGTGAATTTTTAAAATGTCTGGATATTCAGAGGTATTAATAATTTTATTAAATATATCGAGTAGTATAGGTAAAAGTACTGTAATACATTCCTTAACGAATTTTAAAGATATACTATCAAATCCTGGGGATTTATTTAATTTCATATTGAAAATAATGTTAATTATGTCATTTTCATTTATCTCATTTAATATGAAGCGATTACAAGTAGCATTAAGTGTCATCAAAGAGTTAATTGAGTCATTTGGCAAAGTATTAATATTTTGTTTAAGTTCTTTTACGACCGAAATGAAATAAGTGTTTAATAAGTTTGCTTTTATCTGATCATCTAATATATTTTCACCGTACATATCATTAAGTTTTACAATATTTTGTTTCGTTCTACCAAGTGTATTATTTAAAAATTTCCAACATTTTTTAGTATCATTTCCAATTCTACTTAAATTTTCCGTATAGTAATTATCTTTACATTTTTTAACTTCTAATTTTATAACTTTGCTTATTCTTTTCAAATCAACATCATATTTTTCTCTATATTTTGATCTACGCCTTTTCTTTAATAATTTGTATTTATATAAAATTAACCCCTGAAGACTATCATTAATCCATGGGGTAATTTCAAAGTTCAACGGTTTTTGAATATTTGATATTACAGTAGAGTGATTTACAGCTGATTCGACGGTAGATATAAGTGAACTTGTTAAAACTGATACGTTAGTTGATGAGAAATTAATTGGCAATGTTCTTTGTAAATATTCATTGGCCTTTCTATAGTCACAATAAGTTTTAGAAATCTGGATGTTATTTTTACATTTGAAATTACTTTTTAATTTACAAGATAAAATATTATGATCGGAAAGGGCACATTCCACAGAATCAACGATAAGTATATCAGCTAAATTGCTAAATATATGATCTATACAAGTTTTACTTCCAGGTCTTGTTATTAAGGTGTGAGCATTGTTACAATCATAATTGTGAAAAATAGAAATTAATTCAGTGCTCGAATCACTTTTAAAAATATCTATGTTTGAGTCACCTACTATTATTAATGGATTTTGAGCTAATTCATCTAATAAACTATCAAGAAAATCAAAAAATACTAAATCACTGCACTTTTGCGAACGATAATATGAAACAATTTGTAAAGGTTTAGATTTAACCTTAAAATTTGATAGCCAAGATTTCAACAAAATTTTAACTTTTACAAGTTTTAACAGTAAAATCAATTTCTCTGTTTATATATATTGATGTATCACCATATCCGTCTTCTCTACAACAATGTATGAAAGTAAATCCGGGTATTGAATATATTTGAGTTAAGTCATTTTTGAACCATGTTTCCTGTAGTGCTATTATATCAGGAAGTTTTGAAAGTTGAGATAAGATTGATTTGAAATTGTTGAATTTGTCAATAGAAGGAACGCTCCTAATGTTGAAACTGATAATATTTAAATAATTAAAATTAAAACAATTGATGTGTTTATTAAAATCTGCGAAATTATGGAAGTATTGATTTTTTAACATTGAAAAATAAAAGTTTAAATTTTAACTTTGATATATACATATAAATAAATTGAAAAGAAATAATAACAATAAAATAAAAATAAAAGAAAATAATAAAATTTTAAGAAGGAGACATGTATGGGGCACCATCTTCACCATCAACATCACTAAAATCTTCAGCTTCAACTTGTCTTGGATGAATTAAAGATCTCCTACCCCACTGTTTATTAGATGTTGCATTTAATAATATTTTATCAACTTCATCTTCATCACGAATCAGTTGTTGGTTAGATGTGTCACTTCTTTTTGCAAAAACTCTAACATTTTTTATAAAAACATATTGATAGCCTATCGATTTTAACGATTTGGCATAATTATAAAGGTGCATAGTTTCTTTACTATTAAAATTGTTTATATAAATCTTTTTCGTATCTTCATTCTGTTTTAGTTTGGCTTTAGAAGACATAAATTTATCTTTTTGCATTTTGGAAGTAAACTTTACAACAACAGTTTTATTTTCATTGTTTTTATTTTTATTTTTTAAAAAATAAGCATCTTCAACAGTATTATTATCTATTTTTACACCGATGTTTTCAGAAATTTTAGCAATCGTTTCAAAAGCACTCATTTTTTCATCTGTAACTTTTAGACCACTAATAACGCAATCATTTTTTAGTCTGTGCTCATTTAAAATTTTAACGGAAAATTTTAATGATTTTATTTCAGTTTTTAGTTTTTTGTTTTCATTTTCAATTTCATTAATTTTTCTTTTGTTTTCTGCCACATCTTTAAAAATTTCATCGAATTTTGCTGACATGAAGTTTATTGATTCTGTCAACTCATCGAGTTTTTCAAGTTTGTTCAACTTTCTTAGTTCTGTTTTTATTATATTTAGTTCTTGTCTTCTGTTATTATCACCTTCTTTACAAAACTGACAATTAAAGAGTTCTTTTTTATTTTTTACAAGTCTCTCAAATTCTCTCCTGCTTAAGCCAGAACATTGAGAGTGGTAGGTTTTTTTACACTTGTCGCATTGTATATAGTTATCACTTTCTTCTTTAATTTCATTTTCACATTGATCGCAAACAATAATATTTTGCAATACTGCGGCGAATTGATTGTTTGGACATATTTTATAAATTTCGAAAACCTCTTGTTTTGCTTTACTTATTTGTGAACTTGTTTGATTTTATTATAATGTTTATATCATAAATTTATTAAAAATATTTAATCTGATTTGAGAGAGCACAAAGAGTACGTTTAGCCGCTACAAGTGATGCCAACTTTTTTTTTTTTTTTTTTTTTTTATTGACAGCACTATTGATGATGACGACGATTATGATGATGTAAATGGTGATAATAACGATTTTCAGTATGAAAATATGTCAACTGATGACAATGATGATGAAAAAACTATGATCATAATAGACCTGTATCAAGTACATGTATCAAGAACTTGAAAAGAAACAAAGTTTAAAGCTGACGAAAAACTCTCCATTTTTGAAAATATTCAAGCACTTATTAATAATAAGCAATTGTATAAAATTTATGGTTTTAATCAAGATGTAGACGGAAATTGGAGATATGGCAAGGAAAAATTAATATTTAATAGAGATAATACTATGCGGATAGGAAATATGAAATTGTAAATTATTTGAGCTAGTATTTCATAAAAAACCTCTTCATTATTCTAAAAATGAATTGAAAAATTATAAAGAGATTTTCATTCATACCAATGCACATAAATGTCGCTATGAACCTAATGAACAAGTGAAAGGATTACGAGCCTTCAAATATATACGAATAATTAAACATTTATTCGAAACAACAACAAACATTTTAACAAAAGGCTGTGGCTTAATGCTAAAATCACTAAATAATCTGAAATCAAATTACATACATTGGGATAATCCTAATGAACTAGTTGACAAACTACGTTCACTTCTTTCATCGAAAGGTTCTGGTCACAACAATCATCAAAACGAAATAATCTCTATAATCGAAGAACTTAAAGAAGCTAACATAATTTATTAGAAGAGTGAAAGAAATGTCTTATATTAATAAATTTTGAAAAAGTTTTAATAAATATAACCATAGAAACAAAAAAAATGTAACCAAAAAAAGTATATATATAACTAATATGTGATGATCTAGCTGATCAAATAAAAAATTTAAATATTGAGGTAGAACATGTTTATCTAAAACATGACAATGACCAAAAAAAAAATAAAATAGACAAAACACACTCGACGAAAATATATAAAAAACCAACAAGAAAAAACAATTTTGTTTTTAAGATATAAAGAAGATAGATATCAGGTATAAAGTAGATCGTGAGCAGATATAAAACAGATCGGGATCAGATATAAAGCAGATCGTGACCAGATACAAAGCAGATCGTGATCACATGTAAAGTAGATTGTTACCAGACACAAAGCAGATCAAAATCAATATCAAAAGAAAATTAAAATACTGAAACAGTGATCGTATAAATTGGTGTATATATAGGAAATCGTCTTGATTTCAATTATTTTTGTGAAGAGGTATAAAAGTAACGAGACAAAAAATTGTTATAATCTACAGTCAAAACAAAAAACCAGTCAGTGGAAGATGGGAAAAGGATTTGTAAACAGTTTAATAAATAAATTACCTGTTGAATTACATTTACCTGGATATCAATTCTGCGGACCTGGAACAAAACTTGAAAAACGTGTAGCAAGAGGAGATAAGGGTATAAATTTATTAGAAGCAGCTTGTAAAGAACACGATATTGCATATTCACAATCACACGACATAAATAAAAGACATCAAGCAGATCAAATATTAGCTAAAAAAGCCTGGCAAAGAGTAAAAGCTAAAGATAGTGATATTAAAGAACGTCTAAATGCATGGTTTGTGACAAACGCTATGAAAACAAAAGTAAAATTTGGATTAGGAATGAAGGAGCAGAGGCATAAGAAAAGAAAGAATTCAAAAAGAATGAGAAAAGGAAAGAAGAATAAATGTAATAAGAAATTATTCACAGCTACTGTGAGAAAAACTTTGAAACAATTGAAAGAACAGAAACCCCTTGATATAAATGATGCTGTTAAAATAGCTCAAAAGACTATTCATTAAATTTTTAAAGGGAAAAAGCGAGCAAATATTATAATACCGAGAGTTATACCTGTAAGTGGAGGATTTCTTCCACTTATTCCCGTACTGTCAGTATTGTCAGCGCTTGGTGGTTTAGCAAGTGGAGGATCTGCTATTGTTAAAGCAGTAAATGATATCAAAAATGGAAAAGAAGAATTGGCAGAAGCTGCTCGTCACAATAGATATATGGAATCAATTGCAATGGGTAAAGGGTTATATCTTAAACCATATAAAACTGGATATGGTCTCTACTACAGTCCAGATCCAAAAAACTACTAGATAACCTACCTGAGCGCCCTTTAACAGATTTAGATATAAGAAAATATGGTAAACATCTCAAATACTTTAGAGGTGTTTTCATGCGTGATTCTTTACCTAAAAAACCATTCAAACAAGATGCGGTATTGTTAATTTAGGTGATTCAAATGGTATGGGAACATATTATAAAAACCATGACTATAAAGAGTACTTTGATAGCTTTGGAAACTTACAATCACCACTTGAAATTGTCAACTACTTAAAATTTCCCATTCAATATAATTATGAACGAAAACAAAAATTTAATACATTTAATTGTGGGCACTTGTGTTTAAAATTTTTATTCAATAAATATAAATTGAAATGAAATAATTCAGAGTACATCGTCCCGCAATAGCACAACCTACTATTGACTTTTTAAAGAAGGGGAACAAAAATGGTAACATCAGCTGAGTTAGAGGATATATTATGTAGACATAGTAATCAAATTGATAAACAACATGTTGATTTCTTTTTAAGTCTTATCAATGAACTAAGAATATGCAACATTAGTAAAATAAGTAATCCATTTTTATGTATTAATAATGTCATACATTTGTATTATTGTGAAAAAATTTACTCAGAATCTTTTGACATTTGCAGATGTCAAACATTTTATGAAAAATATTTGTTAACACTTAAGCTATTTAATCTGTATAAACGAATGTTTAACTATTATTATATTCCATAGATATATGTATTGTATTGTACAAAATAACAAAATTTGAAATGAAATATACATACCTAAGAAAAAAAATCTAATAAAATAAAAACTAATTTGTTTTAATTAATCTCATTATTGTATAATTTTATTTATATAAAACAGTAAAACTAAAAAAAAAATTAAATCATTAAAACAAGTCTATTTATACTCTGGGATATTGTAAATCAATCAGTAAATTAAATTATGTAAAAACAGATATTCTACTTATGCGTGAAAAAAAACCGTAGGCACAACTATACATTTCTTTCTTATCAATTTAAAATTAAAAATCCTTATAACACAACAACAATACATACAACTATATTTCTATATCTTCACTCATTCTGTCCGTCCAATCATTCGAAAAGCAATACTAATACAATGAACATGTACACTCATGTTTCTACTTAGGTATACGATGTTATTTATTATCCCAAAAAAAATTTATACAGGTGTTTATTCCTTTCTTATCACATTTAAAATTAAAGATCCTTCTAATTAAATCATACAAAAGATAAAAAACACACAACAACTATACAGGTGTACATTCCTTTTCTATTTCTTCAACAATTGAGTATGATAATACGTGCCAAAAATTTATTATTAAAAAAACGTTCATATACATTACATGTTACACACACACTCATTCTGTCCGTCCAATCATTCGTATATACGTACATATATTTTCACATTACATGTTACAAATCTATCGACTAACTGACACTGCCGACTGTAACGTAGGCATGCACCAAATTTTGTATGGAGCAGTAGTCCCGAACATACAAAAACATACTACTTGTATGTTGAGAGTATGAAATTCAGATCACTAAAACAGCAGCCGGCAGAATCCATCGCAAATTTTGTATTGCGGTTAAAGCAAGGAGCAGCTTTTTGTGAGTATGGAACATTCTTGGACCGCATGCTCATTGAACAGCTGCTATTGGTGCTGAAGTCTGATATGTGACGAATTAATTGCGAAGAAACCGTCCACATTTTCTGAAGAGTACGAGCTGGCGTATAGCAGGGAGCTGACTCAAAACACGACAAAAGAGGTAAATTCAAGCGAAGTCTCTCCCACAGAATCAACATGAAAGCTTGGGTTTGCGCCAGTTAAAACGAAAAGTAGTAAATCATAGGGATCGCAAAAGAAGAACATACAGTGTTATGGGTGTGGTGGCAATCACTTGAGAGCAGAGTGTAAGTTTAAGAATTCAAAATGTGTTGCCTGTGATAAATTAGGACATATAGGAAAAATGTGTGGAAATATGAGCAACCAGGTGTCAGTTGAAGAAGACCAAAGGGTAATAGAACAACTAAACCAAATATTAAAGACAGGCACATCAAGGGCGGTAGAACGTAAACTTCTAGATGACTTGATTAATGGTAATTGTGTGCAAATGAGCTATATATGGGGGCACCTTGTAGCATCATTAGTAGAAACAATTTAAATGTTGGCAATTGGCAAGACCACAAGATTATTAAATATCTACGTTGCCGAGGATGATTTTGACACGCTATACGGCCGAGAGTGGATCCAACATTTTGCATGTGATATTAATTTTGTTCATCTTTTTTCGTCACATAAGAGCGAAAATTGTTCGGATGCTGACATGCATTTGTCTTTAAATCGAATCAATAATATAGGCCACATGAAGCCAAATGCAACACCTATTTTTTCGCCTGCAAGAGAAGTGCCATTAGCACTGAGGAATGCTTACGCTAGGGAGATGGACGCAGAAATAGCTGCTGGGGTTTTTGAAAGAGTTGAATTTTCGGAATGGGCGTCTAAAACGCATGTAGGCAAGATCCGTGTAACTGGAAATTATAAACCCACTGTGAACCCCCAGATAATTATCGAAGAGCACCCGATACCGAAAGCAGAAGATTTATTTAACAGAATGCAGGGTGCAACGATTTTTGCACATTTTGATGTAACAGATGCATACACCCATCTGACCATCGATGACGAATTCGCTCATATTCTTACTCTTAACATATTCTTGGTCTCATAAGACCAAGGCGCGCAGTGTACGGAGCAGCCAATATTCCTGCAGTATGGCAGAGGAAAAGAGAGTCGGTTATACAAGGAATTCCGAACGTTCTTAATTTTTTTGATGACGTTTTACTTTTTGCTAGAGATTTCAAAGAACTCATTATTATTTGAGAAACCACCTAAACAGAATGAAGACATGTGGCTTGAAACTGAACAGGAAAAACTGCATCTTTGCTGCGTCATCAGTTGAATATTTGGGGAACATAATAGACGGAAGAGGTGTGCACAAATCCGCAAAAAATATCGAGGCAATTTCCATCCATCTTGAACAATTACAACTCTTCTTGGGTAAGGGATCCTACTACGGATCATTTATCCCTAATCTATCCACAAGAGAAAGGCCGCTGCGTAAAAATGTTGAGGTCAAAGGATATGACTTGGACTACAGAAGCCGACAAGGCTACTGATATCAAACACATTCTAACATCACCACAAGTTTTAATTACATACAACCCCAACCAGCCATTATTGTTGGCAACAGACGCAAGCAGTACAGGGCTGGGTGCCGTGCTGTCGCACCGGGTAGATAACGGCCTGGAACGTTATATTGTCTATGCCAGTCGAGCAATAAGGATTTATAAAATTACAGAATTAAATTACAACTCTTCCTACCCGAAAACGCAGCAATACATCAAATAACGATTTTAACAGATCGGGTCCGTTGCTTACAAAGTTATTAAGAGTTGATCCATTAGATTTGGCGGCGGCATCCCACACCATTCTTATCTTACCGGGATTGTTGCGATTTTTTATAATAAATATTGGGAGATGCCATACTCGTTCCACAGTTTTGATTATCTCTTCTTTACTTACGGCATAATCTTTCTGTAACAAATTATCAATTTGATTTTGTAACATAATTTTTAAATCGGGCGCCTTGTGAAATTTTCTATTTAGGCACATGAGGCGCTTGTAAGCGTTATTGTAGCTTTCAGGTAGCACACGAACATGATTCTTCCAAAATAACCCAATTTCATAGTGTCCATTAACTTTCTTGCATGTGGCCTTCAAGGTCTCCATTGATTTTTTATCTTCTAAACATAGCAATGACTCTTTTGGTGATTCTTCTATATTGAAACTATCTTTCATTATTTTATGCAAATCATTGTAATGCTTTTCACATTCACAGCGATGAATGTTTAGCCACTCACCTTGGTTAGAGCGTCCACTATAGCCCTGAATTGTCCAGCCTAACCGCGTTTTTGTGGCAATTGGTTGATTCCACAGTTCCTCACGGATCTTTAGCGGCACTGCGATGTAGGATGGACAGAAAAATAATAAAGTTCTTTTATCTTTAGAGTGAAGAGCTCTGTTCACTTTATTCAATTGAATTCGATATGGGAACTACTTCCTCTTTTATACAGTTTTTTAGCTCATCTGACAATTTAGAATCAGCTCCCTTAATTCTATATAGTTCTTAAACTTATTACATATGTTTGCTTAAATGTTTACTGAACTATATTCTAACAATTTACAATACATGTGTGTATGCAACACGATCCAAGCCTTCAGCCCAACACCAGTAATGCAAACAAAGCATAATTCCCACGCTAGCCAGCGGAGAACACACAACAACAACAACCTGCACATAATGTATTGACGGCTTGAGCACGCGTCAAAAGCAGCGAGAGTCAATTTGTTTATACATGTTGTGTCGTTAATGATCATTAGCTATACAGAACATTGTGTTGGCATAAACGACAGTAGGGTCGAGCTACACCTCTCTTTTTCGGAAGAATGTTCATATAACTGAGTGTTCTATGGACATTCTTTTACAATAATAAAAATTAATTCTTAAACTAAATTTATTACTATCTAAAAATTTTTATGCTCCTTACTTATGAATGTACATATATATTTTTTTTATTATTATAATTATTATTATTATTATTATTATTATTATTTCTTGAGCGCTCAGTTATTTAGTTAGATATTTTTATTGTATAGCTTAAGTCCATTCTGATGTCCTATTTGTTCTTTATTAGTTTTCTTATCCACTATGGTTACATTATTTTTTAAATCTAATTAATTAATGATGGTATATGGACCTTTATAAGATTGTTCTAGCTTATGTCCATTGTCATTTTTGAGTAAAACTAAGTCACCTATTTTAAAATTGTAGTCTAATATATCCTTATCGTAATTGTTTTTCTGCTTAATTTTATTTACATCTATTAATTGTTTTGCTCTCTTAAGTGCTATTTCTAACCTAAATTTTTCCTCTTTGGCATAGTTATCTACATTGTATAGTGGTGCAACCCTATCTATTTCACCAAAATCTTTAAAACTATTTGGTATTTTACTGAAGATCAACTCAAAAGGACAGTAATTGTGCACAGTTGATGGTGTTGTATTAAAGCAATATGTAAAATACTTAAGTCATTCATCCCAGTCGTCTTTATCTACTGTTATATATGAGCGCACGTATTCATTAAAAGTTCTATGACTTCTTTCTATCGTACCTAAAGTCTAGTGATGATGTGCTGTTGACGTTAGTTTTTCAATCTTGAATAGGTTGCAAAGATCAGTCAGTATAGAATTCTTGTATTCTGTACCCATGTCCGAAATGAACGTCTTCATCGGACCATAGGTAAGTACAAAGTTCTCAAATATCGCTTTTGTGACTATTCTAGCCGATTTATCAGGTATTGGTATCGTTACCAAATATTTGGTTAGGTCACATACTAACGTGACTGCGTATTCATTTCCATGAAGTGATTTTGGAAATGGTCCAATTGTGTCCACATAAACCGTATCAAACGGTCTGTTGGGTGTCTCTGTGATAATCATCGGACATTTAATGTGTTTGTTTGTTTTTGCTAATTGACAATTGTGACAGGCTTTAACGTATCTAGCTATGTCTTTTGTCATGTTTTTCCAATAGTAAGATCTTTTTATCTTTTCAGCGGTTCTGTATATCCCGCAGAGACCTTCTTCAATGGGGTCATCATGATATTTCAGTATAATATCAAGAATTGCCTTAGCATCCTTCTTTTCAATCACAGTTACTCTGTTTAATAGCGCTATTCCAATTTTCTTCAATATTTTATTGCCCGTATCTTTAAAATCATTCATTGAGATAAATTCGAAAATTTTCTCACTAGGTGCTTCTTGTAATTGACTGATATTAAGTTACCGGCCACTTTTTCAAGCCTAGAGAAAAAATGGCCTAAGTCAAATTTCTCTGAAGTAAACGTGCTAGCTAATATTGATTTTCCTTTCTTTATGTAGCGTTTGTTAGGAAAAACCGTTAATTTATAAAACTTTCTGACGTCACTATTTTTAATTGGTATATAAATTTTGGGCTTCTCTATTTTATCTTTTTATGCTGATTTTTTATTTTACTACTGGTTTTTTGTTTAGTCGTCGATCTTGTCGAGACTCTTAATACGCACGACACCTTTTTATTTATGTTTTTAAAGTCCTCAATTGTAATTCGCGACAATGCGTCCACGACATAGCTATCCTTTCCCCTAAGATACTCAACTGTAAAATCATACTCCTCCAGATCCAGTCTCATTCTTGTTAATTTGGAATTGGGATTTTTCATCGAAAACAGGTATGAAGGTGGTCGATGGTCGGTTCGAATCAAAAAATGCTTTCCGTATATGTATGGCTTGAAATGTGTTATAGCACAGTGTATGGCAGTTAATTCCTGCTCAATGGCAGATTTGTTACTCTCTCCCTTGGTAAATGTCCTTGAAGCATAAGCAACTGGTAGGTGTTTACCCTCATGTTCTTGAGTCAAAACAGCACCACATGCATGTTTACTTGCGTCTGTCGTTATGCAAAATTCCTTGGCAAAATCAGGATAATGTTGGACTTATTAATGCCTTCTTTAAGTATCCAAACGCCAATTCGCAATCCCTTGTCCATTCGAATGGCACACCTTTTCTGGATAATCGTGTAAGGTGTCGGGAATACTCAGAAAAAAATTTTTATAAACCTTCGGTAGTAATTACAAAAGGCGACAAACCTCTTGGCGCTATCCGCGTCAGTAGGCGTCGGGTAGTTTTCAACCACCGAATATTTGCTGTCATCTGGAAGTATTCCCCTATGACCAAGGTAGGTTACCTCACTCATAAAGGATGAACATTTTTCAGGGTGCAGCTTCAGGTTGAATTTGCGACACAGATTGAAGACGTCATTAAAATTGGAAAGCATATGCTTCTCGGAACATCCTAATACGACCAGGTCATCCATATATAGGAATGCCTGATCTGGCTTTAAACCGCTAAAAGCAAGCGTCATCATTTTCTGAAAGGAATTTGGCGCTATTTTCGAACCATAGGGAAGTCTTTTGAATCTATAAAAACCATTGTTTGTGGAAAATGATGTTAAATCTCTGGAGTTCTTCTCCAATCCATTCTGGTGAAAACCGGACATTAAATCCAAGCAGGAAAATTATTTTGCTTGGAATTTATCTGAAATTAATTTTTTATTTATTTGCCTATAGTTTACAACAAGACGCCATCTTTTTTTATCTGAACCCGGAAGTGACTTTTTTGGCACCAACAGAATTGGGCTATTATACTCTGGAAATGATGGTTCAATAATCCCATCTTCTATCAATTTTCCGACCTGTTTGTCTATCTCTCTCAAATCGTCAATTGTTTCTGTCCAAAGTCTAATACAGCGCTTTGTTACTATTTACGAATTTAGTGACTGCTTTGTTCTATTTTTTCTTTTTAACATGGCTAATTTTTTATAATTACATACAAATTGAAAACAATTTTTACTTTAAAGTGTGGTGGCTAGATTTATATAAAAAAAGTTTGGCTTGGTGTCGTTCATCTTTAATGTATGCAATTTTAGATTAATGGAACATACACACAGTTACTAAAGTATACATAAAGCTAAAAAATTTCAGAAAGTTTTTAACTAATCCGTTTTCGTTCAAAATCTTTATAGTTTCCTTGCTTTTAAGACGGTCTTTTGCATTGGTTAAAAAATTTCTGAAATTGAACTGAATTGTGGCCCTACACAGGCCCACAAAGGTATATATCCGATTTAAAATTTTCACAAATTTCTGAACCAATGCAAAAGACCGTCTTAAAATCGAAGAAAGATGTCAGACAATTATAAATATTTTCAACGAAAACGAAAAAAATTTCTGAAATTTGTTAACTTATACATCAGGCCCACAAAAGTTAATAAATTTCAGAAATTGTTTAACCAAGACCGTCTTAAAATCGAGGCAATTTGGCAGACAATTACAAAGATTTTCAACGAAAATGCTTTAGTTAAAAAATTTCTGAAATTTTTTACCCGTATGTATACTTTTGTGGCTGAGTGTATATACAAAAAAAAATTAAGCCAACCTTTTAGTCAATTTTGGCATTGGCTCCATCAAATTCTTCAATGCTTTGTTTGTTCTTTATGAATATGAAAGTGGACATGCTGGAGATGTTGTATTCTATGGCAACATCTTCGCAGTCATCAATATCAACCCTCATAAAGACAACTCTGTCAGCATAGTTACTGGAGAGTTCCTCCAACCTGGGGGCCGTCACTTTGCAAGGGTCACACCAGGTGGTACAGAAATTGACCACAACCAACTTATCACCAGCATTTTCAAATGCTGATTGAAATCGGACTTGTTCCTGACAGTATAAACCATTTTGTTGCGATTATACAAGCTTCTTACTGCGACCACATGGTTTAACCTCTACTTCAGTAATGCTCTGGCAATGCCAACAATTAATGCTTGATTAATTCCATATCAACCTAAAATTCTGGTCTCTTAAATTTCCATATATTTCTAATGTTTTATTATTCCTTCTTTTCATAATATTTTTCATAAGCTATAAGCATAGCTATTATTTCTTTTTCTTCTAAGTCTTTCCTTTTCTATATCTATTTTTCTACCATAAAGGTCCATAATTCTTAAAATATCTTAAATTTTACTTACAAAATTGTATTTATTATAATTTTTTTTGAAATGAGGTTATCGTTATTATTTTTTCTAATTTTTAATTTTAAAGAATTTCTTATCTGTATTTTTTTAGATTATGTTTTAGGTAACTCAATTTTCTAATTGACAATAAAACAATTTCAACTAACTTTATAAAATAGCACATAATTAATTCTTTAGGCTTTTTTAAGTACAATTAAAATATTTTTATTAAAAAAAAATTTTGCCAAGAGCGGTTAACGCTTTCTGGCCTATGGGAGCGGCTGGAACGCTCCACTTTAAAATAGCTAAACTAAAAATTATCTTTTTCTTTTTCAGTTAATACAATACCATAATAACAATTTTTTTCATTATTCAGCTTCATTCTTTTTTGTATAGCGTTGTTTGTTTGAACAGTTGTTCAATCTGGTCCACCTTTGCCCACAATCTGGTGGCCTCGTCCCATGGAGGGGGTTGTTCACCGTTGATTATCCTCAGGAGGATGGCTTTTTGTCTTCTTAAGTTTGTCGTGTAGCCTCCTATTCTCTTCGGTTTTTTGTTTTTGGAATTTTCGGTCTTTCTTTGTTCTGCCCAGTCCTTTTTTGTATTCTTCTACTGTAATCGGCTTGGGTCCTTCAGCCATTTCACTGTCTCTCGGCCAGACAGTATCCTCTTTCTTCGCAGCTGGCGGATCGTTTTGGCTGATCCGCCAGGACAAAATTGATTTTATTTATGGTGCAATATTTGTTGCACTCCTTTAATTTGCCTTGAATCCTGTGTGCTTTTAATTGTGAGCACTTCAGGATTATGGCAGGATCGCCATGTAGGATGGACAGAAAAATAATAAAGTTCTTTTATCTTTAGAGAGCTCAAATGAAGAGCTCTGTTCGCTTTATTCAATTGAATTCGCTTTGGGAATTACTTTCTCTTTTATACAGTTTTTTTTAGCGGATCTGACAATTTAGAATCAGCTCCCTTAATTCTATATAGTTCTTAAACTTATTACATATGTTTGCTTAAATGTTTACTGAACTATATTCTAACAATTTACAATACATGAGTTTGTGTGTATGCAACACGATCCAAGCCTTCAGCCCAACACCAGTAATTCAAACAAAGCATAATTCCCACGCTAGCCAGCGGAGAACACACAACAACAACAACCTGCACATAATGTATTGACGGCTTGAGCACGCGTCAAAAGCAGCGAGAGTCAATTTGTTTATACATGTTGTGTCGTTAATGATCATTAGCTATACAGAACATTGTGTTGGCATAAACGACAGTAGGGTCGTGCTACAGCGACGCTGCAGTTGTTTAAACCAATTAAGATACTCGGCCTCACTTTTTCAAAAGACTGTATGGGAGGTCCTCTTAAGTGGGGATAGTTTTTTACCATATCTTTCATATTTAATGTCTGCTCGGGTAGATCTAAATTTGTAACCGTATGCACACACTGAAGTGTAAATTTATCACCATTATTTATATTGGCAATATTTAGCGACGTTTTTACAGATGCATTTTCTTGACGAGTGGTATTACCCGTCCACCTTAAGCATAACGATTGCTCTTCACCATCAAGATCAAGTAGATCAAAAACTTCCTTTTCTATTAACGACACAGAAGAACCTTCATCAAGAAATGCCTATGTATTAATACGAGTATATCCACATCTTTTATAAAGATTATTAGGCAATATTCTGAAAATGTGCTTTTGATTTTGGCCCGTCGTAGAGTGCGAGTTGTTTCACTGATAGTATTATTTGGTTGTGTAATATTGCTCTGTCGCGAAGACGAGTTAGATTCATTAGAATATTTATGTAGCAATATATGATGCTTAATAGTGCATTCTTTTCTGGCAAAGTATTTACCTTTGTGTTTATTGAAACAATCACGACACAAATTGTTTTTCTTTACTATATCCCACTTCCTATCCAATGAAAATTTTTGGAATTCTTCGCAAACTGCTACTCTATGCTCACTATTACTCACAAAACACTTCAATTTAAATGTTTGTCGTTCCCCAGTATGTGTATTTATATTAGCATTTTTAATTGTGGGTACGACTGAAATAACTGCTCGCAGCATCAGCGATTTGAAAAATCCCATCACTAAATGTTTTCATTATAGGTAACTTATTGTCTTTTGGGTACGTAGCCCAGCTTAATTTATATTGGCTAGACAGCTTGCCAACTAGTTCCTTAACTAACATGGGGTTATTCATATAGTCATTCATTTCGCAGACCTCCATGGTGTAATATATATTTTTTGCACACAGTGCAAAATCAATCATCGACTCCAACTTATCCTTCGGTGGCGGTATTTTTCTCGCCTTTTCAATTACTCGCTCTAAAATATGTTCCGGTCGTCCAAAACACATTTTTAAAGTATAAATTATTTCCGGCACCATTTTAGGTAGCATGAGCCTACTCTTTACCAAGCCCCTTGCCTTTACTTTGAGGCAGGCTTGAATCCGTATCAAATTTTCTGCATTTGAATAAACTGCTAAGTCTGTACTAGTTTTGAAGGTGCTAATAAACAACGGCCATTCCTCAGGATCTCCATTAAAATACGGTAAATCGCGCGGAATTACTTGGCGTGCGACCAGTTGTGATGGAGTAGGACCAGGATCAAAGTCCCAATTACAAGTCATGTTAGAAGGATTTGGCTCAAACTCACTCTTTTCCCCAATTTGTGATAATAATTTATATTTTCTTTCGAGAAATTCTTCTTGTAAACGTTGCTGCTCCTCCAAAAATTTTAACTTGCGTTTCGAAAGTCTCATTATGTTGCTTTGGTGCTGCCTTTTGTTTATTCGTATTAAATGGAAATGTGGATAAGTTAGTAGCATCGGTTGAAATAAAATTCTTTGAACAAGACGGTCTTCCTTGAGAAGAGTTGTTGGTGTTCGCTTGGCTGTAAAACGGAAAATTTATTTTTGTGCTCATAGGCACCGACAATGTTGAAACTGCATTGCTTGATGGTAAAATCCTATTGCCGATTTCTCCTGCGATCGTACTAGCCAGTTGCCGCGTTTCTCTTAAAACTGTTGGTGATGACGTTACCTGCGGCTGCTTTGATAGACCCATAGAATTGGCTATAGCTGGATTATTATCCAAGCGACTTGTGGTACTTGTAGTTGCTTCGCTTTTGTTGGAATTACAACCTTCACAATTCTAGCTGACATCAGCAACTTCACTGTCCACTACGTCACAATCGTAATGATACCACAGCACTGGATTTTTTGAAATTATGGCCTGTTGTTACGTCTTCGTTTTCAGACATTTTATTTCCACTTTAACTTTTTAAATTAAAATTGTTTTAAAGAATTGTTACGGCACGGTATAAATGAGCCGGCTTTAAATAAAACACACAATTTTTAACAGCACTCCTTGTGCATTAATTTAATCATTTATTAATTCTTATCCTGAGCGATTGAGCGCTTTAAAACAATTTTGTAGGCTTGCGTGCATTTAACCGAGTGACAAATAAATTTTATATTTGATAACTGGTAACTTCAGATGCCTATGTGATAAATAAATAGGTACCGTTATAATTAATAATAAGTTCTCTTTTACATAGTTTAAGAAGAAAACAATGTATGTATATAACACAAAATATAATTACAGTTAGGGAATATTTGCTATTTTAAGGATTTGCCAATT
The DNA here is from genome assembly GCA_936449025.2 of Sarcophaga subvicina. Classification (NCBI taxonomy): domain Eukaryota; kingdom Metazoa; phylum Arthropoda; class Insecta; order Diptera; family Sarcophagidae; genus Sarcophaga; species Sarcophaga subvicina. Next base: position 69,060,505 of record OW388081.2, on the reverse strand, counting down.
TAAGACTTTTAATGGGAAAGTATCCCAATATTAATATTTGACCAATATTTAATATTATAATGATTTATGAAATTAGTTTCTTTTAAATAAACAATAAATGTGATTAAATTAATAACCTCAGTAAAAATTAAATATTTTCATTATCAAGTGGATGTCGGCGGCAACAATCACTATGAAGACTGTTATATCTACCATGATATTCTAGTAGTTAAATCTCTGATGGAGGACGAAATAATTGCAACAGCTCACAGAAAAGGTCGCTTTGGTAATAAGAAAAAATAAGAATATGTTGAAGTCGCCGTGGTCTAGTAGGTAGTGTGTTGGCTTATTAGATGAAAAACCAGGGTTCGAGCCACAGGCCAGACATCAAAATAAAATACAAAAAGTATTTCTCCGGCGACTTCCTCTCAGCAGATTTCTGGCAAAAACTCTGAGAGTCGTTCGGAGTCGGCTTTAAACTGTATGTCCCGCCACTCATGTATAAAATTAACACACACAACATAAGTGGTGTGAGAAACTAGATCGTAATCCTGACTGAAGGGTTGTAATGACCAATTATGTAATATTTTATATTCCGCATCTGATCGCAAAAGTTGTCAACGTGGTAATGAGTTGCGTAGATTGTATAATGATGAACTCAAAATCCGGCAAGAAGGAGAGTCTATTGAATCCAATCGATAAAGAAGATCAACCGAATAAGCAATACAATCATATACTGGTAATAGTCGATGGATTTTCTAAATTTGTTTGGTAATACCCAACTAAATATACTAGCAGTGACGCGGTAATTGAGCGACTTTGGCAATTCGAAAAGAATCATTTCTTATAGAGGTACCGCATTCACATTTAATGCCTTTAAAGAATATTGCGAGAAGAAACGAATTCAACATTTACAAATAGCGACTGGAGTGCCAAGAGAAAATAAACAAGTTGAAAGAATACATCGAATTGTAGTGCCAATGCTAGCGAAACTATTTCGTGACAACCCAATGGCATATGCATGTAAACAAGGTTCAGCAATATATAAACAGTAGCCCACCGCGATCGGCGCAATGCTCACCTTTTAAAATTCTAACCGGCTCACTATGTGGCATTTACCCTGAAAAGCTCGCCAAAAAGGCAAAAGTGGATTTAAAGACATTTAAGAAACTGAGTAGTCAGTTCGATAGACAACAAAATTCTGCATTATATAGCGAATTTTCACGGCTTTAAGTTGAGATTTGAAGATTTGAGACGATGTCAAAGTCAGGAATGTGAAAAAATTAAATGCGTTTTTTTGAAATTTCAATAGGTTTATATGATATTTTTTGTGGCTAAACGAATAGATGTTTTATATTGATTTTTTTTTATTTGAAAGGTATGAGCAACTGCTAGTTTCAGATTTTTTATATAAGTATATCTCATATATTAATGTTAAAATTATTCGTTCAAAATTTGTTTACCCTCCCTAAAAAAAAGATAAGGATTTTAAAGGTGAAAGTAGTTTTTAGTAGTTTAATGTTATATACCACAAGAAAATACGAACCCTCTTCATTCAGGAACAAAATCAAAAAAAAAATTGCGCAAATTTGCGCACTTATTATTGGCGATTTTTTGAAAATTTTACTTTTGAAAATTTTACAATTGTCAGAAGAGGCTTCCGAGGCCAGAAATAAGCATTTCAGATTATATCGTACGAATTATGCGAGGAAATTCGGTAGAAGCGATACCAATCGAGATGTCCTGAATAGGTTACTTTTAAGAAGCGACGCTTTTATAAGCTGCAGTACACAAAAATCGGGAAGGAATAGAAAAGCATTTTCGTCAGATACTATTAAATTACTCCTTTCTGACATTGATGATGAAAATGATATCGATTTTAATGATTGTAGTTAGTTTCACTTTTTAAGTATTTTTAAGTCAGGCATTAAATAATGTAAAATAAATATTATAAATAAATATTAATTATCATAGAACTTTAAAAACTTAATTACATATGTATATCGACTATTATAACAATATGAGTTGTATGTTTGATTTTCTTAATGGACCGTATGTGGTACCTAGGGGCACTTATGAACCGATCATAATAAAATCAGGTAAAATGATTCACATTCATATTAAACATGTTCATGTCGAATTTCATCGAGGTAATAAAATTTTTAAGCTAATTATAATTGCTAAACATATTTTCTTAAGGGGCCCCATTTTGAACCTAGGGGCAATTATAGACCATAACAAAAGTTGATTTAGATTTACAAAATACACGTTCATACCGAATTTAATCAGGATACCGATGTTTTTAAGCCATTTATAAGCGCAAACGTGAATTTCTAAAGGGGACTTTATATGGGGACTAGGGTCAAATGTGATCCGATTATCACCAAACTTTACACCATGATTTCTTTGTATACAGAACTGATCCATGCTAAATTTTATAATGATTGTTGCATAATTACCATAATTATGTGTAAATAAGTGCAATTTCGAGGGGAATTTGTATGGGGGCTGGGCGAAATCACCGACCGAATTGAACCAAAATCAGTTGGGTTCATCCTTGGGCCTAACTATCACTAACACTATCAAAAAATTCCAGCTGTTAACTCATAAAACACTTCCATTAATTTTGGCCAGGTTTTCAGGCAAAATGCCCCTCTCTGCGGCTGTGGAATGCGACTCGAAGAGTTTCCAGACCTAAGGGAAATTATGGAAAATGACGTCATTGGGGATAGTGTGTTGTTGTTGTTGAGAAACTAGGTCGTAATCCTGACTGAAGGATTGTAATGACCAATTATGAGGCCACTGAGAACTTACAAATTGAAAGAAATATGGAACAGGAAGCAATAAGGGAACACATCGCCAAGATCCAAGAAGAGAATAAAATAAATTTTAACAAGAATCGGAAAGTGGAAGAGAATTACGAGCTTAATGACGTCGTTGCCATAAAACGCACACGATATGGTTTCGGCCTAAAACTCAAGGGGAATATTTTGGTCCAATCAAAATCTTTCGCAAAATGAACCACGGCAGATACGAAGTTGAGAGAGTTGGAGAAGGCGAAGGATATTTTCAGTGGCGGAACATATGAAGAGATGAGTACCAGTATTCGAGCCGAATACCCCTTCAGGAAGTGAGTTAAATCAGACCACTGTGTAGAGCAGAAATAGTGTTTATAATGTCCGTCAGTTATATATAGAAATTTCTGGAAGCTGATAGGGTGATTTGTTGAGATGGACGTTTGTCCGTTTTTTATATTTACTAATATCGTAGGGGTTCAGCCGAAAGTCCATACGATGCGTTTCATGCGACCTCGCGTTTAATGCTGTGTCAAAAAAGTAGAATCAGTGTAGTTGTTTGTGATAAGTTACAGAGGAAGACGTACAGAATGCACAGAATGCATAAAACGTAGGTTTAATGCGGTTTTCTATGCGATTCATGCATTATATTCTATTGTAAATGGCATTATATTCTATTGTAATGGAATTAATTGAAAACACTCGCCTTGTGTTCTTTAGAAGCTTTTCGTAGGCCTTAGCAGCACAAAATATCATATATATAAATTCATAAACATGTAATTAATGCCATATATTCTTTTAATATCACAATTGGATTGTCCCTTTTTCCCAAAACTGTTTTTGTTTGATAATTATTTTACCACAACCAGTCGCATAAAACGCATTGTGTGTAACTTGCAATAAAAAAACGCATAGAATGTGCGAAAAAGGATGTAATGCAAGTCGTATGAAACGCATGGCATGGACTTTCGGCTTTAGAGCAAGACCATTGTATTGTTACTGACGAGTAAAGGACCTAGAACATTCGACGAGCGGACGAAAGACGAGTGAACGATTGAGTATAAATAGACGGATCTTTCGTCTATGAAAGAGAGTTGGTCTGCATCTGCCCCAGTGGGGCGGCAGTACTAAAAATCAGATATAAAATGCAACAACTCCCCCCTATTCAAGGTGTTGACCCCAATACGGCCCTCATTATTTGGCAAAAGAGCTACAGATCAGAGTTGTCTCCACAGACTCTGAAATGTCGGCGCAGGCGTCAGAGTTGGAGAATGCGCTCTCTATTCGACTGACAAAGAGGACTTTAAACTCTTCTCTCAGTCGAAGAGAGCGCCAACCCAATCAGACGTTGAGCGAACGTGACCCAAACTCGTTTACGACCTAGGAACGAAAACTAAAGAAGAAATACACATATCTCGTTAGCCGGTACGAGGTAGGTTCCGATGACAAACACAATACCGCCAACGCACAGGCACATAATCTTCAGCAAAGACGACGAAGTGGTCAGATGTGTACAAACGTCGAAAGGTGTGGTATCTGCAACAAGGCCAAAGGCGGGCACCAAAGGAGATCGACCACCAGCCTTAGCGGCAACGGTTGTGAACCCGAAGGCTGGCGGTCCGAAAACTCGTGCTGCAAATGCTAAAATGTTGATATCGAAAGGCAAACCGGCGGGTATCTACAAAAAGTTCCTTTTTCGGATAATTACAGAATACTTCTCAACATTGACTTCTCATGACCTTTGGCTTGTAGGAATCCCAGGAGGAAGAACAGTTTGAGCTAATTTCATTTGAGGGAACAGGAACAGTAAATGTCGCACATATTGAAGAATCTGTCCAGCAACTTATTGGGATCTTAGGGCAGCCTTTCTTAGGCCGCCATAGCTAGCCGCCCAAAACGGAGCTAAACCATCTTAGAAAGGAAAATAGAAGACTTTTCAACAAGACCAAACGGACTGGGGAGGGTGGAGGGTGGTCTATAAAAGCTAAATTTAAATTCCTACAAAAGACAAATAGTTAGGGCTAAAAGAAATTCCTGGACCAAATTCTGTGAGAATATTGTCTGTATTAGCACAGCTGTGTAGTTTCAACGGATCCTCAGGTGCCAGGTTTAGTCAGGCCTAATGGTGACCACATAGATAGCAGCCTTGAATTGATTGAGTTATTAATGGAGACTCACTTCCCAGGTTGTGTAGATGCTGCTAAAGCTAATCCACCACACACCACACCAGCAGAGAGGAAATGAGACTCATTGATAACAGAATAACAAGGGAGAAAATAGCATGGGCAATTAAGTCATTCAAACCCTACAAATCTCCGAGAATGGATAACATTTACTCGATAATGCTACAACATGCGGGCGACGGCATCATCTCTCCTATAGAGAGGATTTCCAGGTGATGCATACTTTTGGGTTACTAACCTGACCAGTGTAAAGTGGTGAGGCTAGTCTTCATTCCAAACGCAAAGACATCGAACTATATAACACCGAATGACTACAGACCGATAAGCCTTTCCTCGTTTTTACTGAAAACCTTGGAGAAACACATTGATATATACATTAGAAGCAAACTTGGTGCCAACAACTTCCGTAGTGCACAGCACGCCTATCTAACTGTAAATCGTTGGACACAGTACTACGGGAAGTAGTTGGTACAATTGAGAAAGCTCTTGGCTTTAATGAATATGTATTGGACTCCTCTTTAGAGGAGGCGTTTAGCAATGTAAACACAGAGATAATACCCACGCCGGTGGCGTGAACACTAACTCGAATGACATGATAAACAGATGGCTTAAAATATACGTTATTATGTAAGAGCATTCAATCATTATTGGGACTATCCTCTATTAGGAATCGAGTATACAGCACAACGCACGGGGTATGTCACTACTGCTGTGGAACCTAGTTATTAATAAAATCCTGACGGAAATAAAAATGATAGCAAATGCTGACGATGTATAATATATGTGATATTAATCACGGGAAAGCATCTTCCAACGACCGGTGATCTTATGGAGGTACACAGGTTGCCGGAGAAGAACGGCTTGGATGTGAACCTAGGTAACACGTGTATTATTCACTTGGAAGTACAAACTCCCACGCTTCGCCATTCCGAAAATAAATGGAACAGCTTTGAGACTCTCAAAGGAGACAAAGTACTTGGGTATAACTCTGACCTCCAAACTGTACTGGAGGAGGAGAACTGAGAAAGGATGAAAAGAACGATGAATGCCTTGTACGTCTGTACAAGGTCGTTTGAGAGTGGATGGGACTTTCCGCCTCGTATGGGAGTATACAGCGGTTGTATGGAAGGCCTTACGAAAGAGGACCTATTTCGCTACGCTGAACAGGGTACAGAGGTTGGAATACTTAGGCGTCACGTCCACGCTACTGGCTGGCCTCGAGGTAATTTTTCCTCTCCAACCATTGGGCATCATCAGATATCTTTAGGCCATGTATGTTGGGCCACGATTCAATACTACATGAAGTAGAACCGCATCACTCAGGTTTTAGATGTGTCTATATGACACTATTTTTGGAAGAACATAAAAACTCATACTCCAACACGGGAAGAATGGGTTGGCAACGCTGTTATTGCTGACGGTGGTGTAATGATCTTCGTTGACAGCTCAAAAATGGAATGTGGAAATGAATCTGGGATATATTCTGATAAACTGATAGTAAACGGGTCACACAGATTGCCTAACCGGAGATTTTTGCTATTCAACAGGCTACCATATGATTGAAACATTCAAAGCGCTGGGATCCCATCCCGAGGAATATGCGGGGGAAATCGAAACACTTCTGCAAATATTCATTATTATTTATATTACTATCATCCGCTTAATTGGTCATTACAACCCTTTAGTTAGGATTACAACTTAGATTCTCACACCACTCATGTTGTGTGTAATGGGACCTACAGTTCAACGTCGACTCTGAACGCCAGATTTTAGAAATTTTTCATGGCAATTTTATATTGCCAGAAGACTGCAGAGAAGAAGTCGCTGAAAGAAATAGTTTTTCTCATTTTTTGTATTGTTCTAGGTATCTGAACCGGAGGTTGAACCACGGGATGTAGTCTAACACACCAACACACTATCTACTCGACTACATGCAATTGTAAAACTAGACCGCATTATAAGATATGCATATGTGAGTATGCAATTTCGTGTTCTTTACAAGAACAAATCTATACCCTTATCTCCTCTTGTTAAACGTTTTTCAAATTTTGTACCAGGTCCACAAAACTGATAACTAGGTAGATGTAATTCAACAGGTAATTTATTAATTAAATTGTTTACAAATCCTCTTCTCATCTTACACTGGCTGAGTTTTTGTTTTGACTGTAGATTATAAAAATTTTTTTTACGTTACTTTAATACCTCTTCGCAAAAATAACTGAAATCTAAACGATTCCTATATATACACCAATTTATACGATCACTGTTTCAGTATGTTAATTTTATGAAATTGATTTTGATCTGCTTTGTATCTGGTCACGATCTACTTTACATCTGATAACGATCTGCTTTATATCTGATCCTCATCTGTTTTATATCTGCTCACGATCTACTTTATACTTGATATCAATCTACTTTTTTGGTTTCTCGTTTTGTCTATTTTATTTTAATTTTTTTTTATTTTTTTGTCATTGTCATGTTTTAGATAAACATGTTCTACCTCAATGTTTAAATTGTTTATTTGATCAGCTAGATCATCATATATTTGTGTTATATATATATATATTATATTATATTTATTAAAACTTTTTCCAAATTTATTAATATAAGACATTCCCTTTAAGTTCTTCGATAATAGAGATTATTTCGTTTTGATGATTGTTGTGATCAGCACTTTCCGATGAAAGAAGTAACGTAGTCTGTCAACTAGTTCATTAGGATCATCCCAATGTATGTAATTTGATTTCAGATTATTTAGTGATAAAAAATAAAAATAAAATAGACAAAACCACATACGACTAAAATATATTGCACTGACAAAAACAAACAAACAAAAACAATTTTTGTTTTTAAGATATAAAGTAGATCGATATCAGGTATAAAGCAGATCGTGAGCAGATATAAAACAGATCGGGACCAGATATAAAGCAGATCGCGATCAGATATAAAGCAGATCGTGACCAGATACAAAGCATTACATTACCTGGTTATCAGTTTTGTGGACCTGGTACAAAACTTGAAAAACGTTGAGCAAGAGGAGATAAGGATATAGATTTATTAGACGCAGCTGGTGAAGAACACAATATTGCATACTCACAATCAAAAGATACAGGCAGAAGACATCAAGTAGATCAAATATTAGTTGAAAAAGCCTGGACACGAGTTAAATCTAATGATAGTGATATTAGAGAACGTGCTAACGCGTGGTTTGTGACACACGCTATGAAAGCTAAAATGAAATTTGGATTAGGTTTGAAGGAGCAGAGATATAAGGAAATAAAGAATTCAAAAAGAACGAGAAAAGGAAAAATGAATAAATGTAATAGGAACTTATTCTCAGCTACTGTGAGAAAAACTTTAAAACAATTGAAAGAACAGAAACCCCTTGATATAAATGGTGCTGTTAAAATAGCTGAAAAGGCTATTCATTCAAATTCAAAAAGCGAAAAAGCGAGCAAACATTATAATACCGAGAGTTATACTTGTACCGAAAGTTGGAGGAATTCTTCCACTTATTTCCGTACTGTCAGTATTGTCAGCGATTGGTGGTTTAGCAAGTGGAGGATCCGCTATTGTCAAAGCAGTAAATGCTATCAAAAATGGAAAAGAGCAATTGGCAGAGGATAACCGCCATAATAGATGTATGGAATCAATTGCAATGGGTAAAGGGTTATATCTCAAACCATATAAAACTGGATATGGTCTCTACTATGGTCCAGCTCCAAAAAACTACTAGATAACCTACCCAATCGCCCGCTAACAGATTTACATATAAGAAAATATTGTAAACATCTCAAACATTTTAGGGGTTTTTTCATGCGTGATGCTTTACCTAAAAAATCATTCAAACAAGAATGCGGTATTGTTAATTTAGATGATTCAAATGGTATGGGAACACATTGGGTAGCATATTATAAAAACCATATAACCATCTATAAAGAATACTTTGATAGCTTTGGAAACTTACAACCACCACTTGAGATTGTCAACTACTTCAAATTTCCCATTGAATATAGTTATGAACGAAAACAAAAATTTAATACATTTAATTTTGGGCACTTGTGTTTAAAATTTTTATTCAATAAATACAAATTGATATGAAATAATTCAGAGTACATCGTCCCGTACTAACACAACCTACTATTAACTTTTTAAAGAAGGGAAAAATTGTGACATCAGCTTAGTTAGGGGATATATTACATAGACATAGTAATCAAATTGATAAACAACATGTTGAATTATTTTTAAGTCTTATCAATGAACTAAGAATATGTAACATTAGTAAAATAAGTAATCCATTTTTATGTATTAATAATGTCATACATTTGCATTATTGTGAAAAAATTTACTCAGAATCTTTTGGCATTTGCAGATGCCAAACATTTTATGAAAAATATTTGTTAACACTTAATCTGTATAAACGAATGTTTAACTATTATTATATTCCATAGATATATGTATTGTATTGTACAAAATAAAAAAATCTGAAAATAAAATATACATACCTAAGAAAAAAAATCTACTAAAATAAAAACTAATTTGTATTAATTATTTATTGTATAATATTTTTTAAAACAGTAAAACTAAAAAACTTAATCCTTAAAACAAGTCTATTTATACTCTGGGATGTTGTAAATCCATCAGTTAATTCAATTATGTAAAGACAGATATTTTACTTATGCGTGAAAAAAACCGCAGGCACAACTACACATTTCTTTCTTAACAGTTTAAAATTAAAAGCCTTATAAGATAAACAAATAAAAAACAACAATACAGGTGTACATCCCTTTTCTATTTTTTCAACAATGCACTATAATAAAACGTGACAAGAATTTATTATCACAAAAGAACCTGCACACACTCATTCTGCTCGTCCAATCATTCGTTTGAAAATCAATACAAATAAAAGGAACAAGCAGAAGCAGGCATGCTCCCAAATTTGTATGGAAAAAGTGGCTTAGAAATCCCATACATTTTCACATTACATGTTACAAACCTATCGACTAACCGACCATTGCCGACTGTAGCGTACACATGCTCCCATATTTGTTTGGAGAATTTGCTCGAGAACAGACCTAAATATACTACTCGTATAGTTTCCTTTTCTATTCTGTAACCAAGAAAATTTACCTTCCTCTGTAGGAATTGACTCTTCTTCCTACTTATATGCCACCCATTCTCGGGCGATTTCCTTTCACTTCATCCTTCGATGGGATAATTACATCGTCCATGTAGGTTACTGCTATCAAATCTCTAAATATGGCGTTAATAAATCTGCAAAATACCGCGGGTGAGTTCGATATTCCAAATGGTACAAATTATAATAATAAATTATAATAATAATAAAAATTATAATAATAAAAAAAATATAATAAAAATAAACTCATACTGTCCATTTCTGGTGACGAATGCAGTGTATTTAGTGGACTCTAGATCTACAGGTACGTGGATGAATCCATCCTTCAAATCAAGTGTGATAAACACATTTGCCTCCTGCAACCTTTCCAAAACATGATCATGGTCAGAATCGGAAAATTATCACTCAAAATTTTTTCATTGAGCTTTCTGTAGTCGCAACATGGCCGTTTGTGCCACCCATTTTTTGAACCAACACGATCGGTGAGGCATATTCGAACGAACTTGGTACCATAATACCCTGCTTCAACCATTCTGTCACTTGTCTGTCTATAATTTTTGGTCTTCATGTGAAGTTCTTCTAGGATCCTGAGCTACTGGTACATCATCCTTCAGCAAAAGTTTCATACTAACTGGAGCAGTGTTCATCTGAATGGGGTTACACTTTTCTATCATGCGGTTCATCTCATCCTGAAGGTCAGAACTTAGATGGTGTAAATCAGCTACTACCTTTTCATTATCTTCGATATTCAGACAAACATCTTGAAATTCCCCTAACAGCTCCGGATTATTAATGTACACCTGCAGAACCTTAACTGTGATGTTGTCAACGGCATTTGCCACCCTGGGGATAAATTCAACACCATCTTTCCTAACTAGGAGATCCACAAACTGTAACAGGTTATTGCCCAAAACAGCGGGATACCCAATATCTTCAGACCGTACAAGATCAAATTTCAATTCTAGAGAAAAACCATCCATCTCTAATGGGGCTTCGAAATATCCTTGAGTATAGGTGAGGGACCAGCCCCACTCAACCGTTTTCGTTCCGGTATAAGTTCAAATTTTCCCCTCAACTTCTAGAAAACATCGCAGCCTATAGTACACATGTTACATCCGGTATCAATTAAGCCATACAACTCGATGCCTCCCAAGGACATTTTCTTAAATATCTTCCCTGACTCAAAAGTCTCTCTGCCGTAGATAAATGTGTTGACATTACTGCGCTCCTGTTTGATTTCTGGTTTGTAGACCTTGCAATCAGATGCGCGATGTCCTGCATTGTTACATTTGAAGCACCTAAATTGCGCTTCCTTAGATTCCTTAGCCATATGATCGGGACGTCCACATTTGAAACAGTTTTTAATTTTGCTACCATAGCTTTTTCCCATCTTATTGCCAGGTTCTATATTATTGGGAGCCTGAGGTTTTCGACTCTCCCTGTTGGACGAAGTCCGAATCTTCTCGTATATTTTAGTATTTTCCTTCATTTCTTCAACTGTCTTTGTATGGTACAATATAGTCTTTTTAAAACGTGAATTTGTATGCCCTCAATGAAATAGTCCGGCAGACTCACGACATCTAAATCTATAGGCTTACCAATTTCCATTAAAGCATATAAATACTCGCGGCAGGTCTCATTTTGGTCCTTACGACGGTTTCTCAACAACCTGCGAATTTCCGCAGCTGAAACTGATTCCCCGAATTCCTCTATTAACGCTGTTTTTAACGACTCCCAAATATTTAAGCCAGATTGGCTTCTGACAATTAATTTGGCTGCTCCACTCAACAGCTGCTTTGCATAAATAAACTTCTGTATGGGATTCCACCCAACCGTTTCGGCATTTTCCTCAAAATCCTCAATCCAGTTTCTAATACTAAGAGAATCGTTACCACTAAACTTAGAGAAATTTTCAACAATGTCCAGTTTCTAATACTAAGAGAATCGTTACCACTAAACTTAGAGAAATTTTCAACAATGTCTTTCAGCGTAAAAACAGGTCCACTAAAGCGGATTTCCGACGATGCACTAGCACCATTTTCCCGGCCCCGATACCAGTCCCGTCGGCTTGATGACCGAAATATTGAAGGAGCCTGCCCTATAACACTGCCTTCAATCCAGTCGTGTCCAACCCTAATTCCCTCAACTTTATGCATAAACAATCGCAATTCATCAACATTATACTATATTATACCCTACGTCCATTGTCAAAATATCAATCTAGCAACAACGTTACAAATTCAAATTTCTGTATGAAATCATCTCAAAAAAGAAAACAATTTAAATATAGCCTACTAAACAATTTTATAAAAATAAAAATTAATCAATTCAATTAAAAGGTATAAAATTAAATAAAATGGTAGTGCCCTGGAAGTCTAGTGGGTAATGCACTAGACTATTAGCGTGAGGGTCGTGGGTTCGATTCTCACCACAGACTCTGGTCTGTAACACTACGCCCAGCATATGTTAGAGTTACTCCGCTCCTTTATAATAAGAATATAAATTGTAATGGTATTATAATTAATAAATAAATAAATAAAATAAAATCAAAAATCACTCAATTCAATCGAAAAGTATAAAATTAAATAAGATGGTTCTGAATTTTCATATTAATATCCCAAAAATTTAATTTCAGTAAAAATTTTACATAAATTTACTTATACATTATGTTGATGGCAATCACTCAACTTATATTTAAATACACATCTGTAATACGTTAATATTAAATCAACTTAACAGAATTCATATTTCTGTTACCTTCAACAAACTGTCAACTCTAACAACAATTTAAAATTCGCAATTTAAAAATTCGTTTAATTTTAAATTATTTTCAACTTATCTAGTGTCATCAATAAATTGACTTATCTTATGTAAACAAAACTGCATCAACACTTCAATTGGACTTCTGCTCGCTAGCATCTCATTGGTCTCTGCTTCGTTGCTTTCTCTCCTTCAGATTCTCGCTACATTACACATGCATAGTATGTTTTAAATAAAGCTGGAAGTCCACACCACGCGTTCTACGCGTTTTCGTATTCTACGCGGCTGTCAAAAAAGTAGAATTAATGTACACATTTTATTGGTGCAAGTTACACGCACAAAAGCGTAGGATGCCTTGACTTATAGAACGCGAAAAGTAGATCTACTTTCTACTTTTGAAAGCATCACAAGCGGCGCGAGTTACGTCAACCTCCCATTCCAATAACTCAACATATTCCCTGCCAGTCAATTGGCAACAATAACAACAATACAATAGTTCAACAAACTTAATTTTAATTAGTAAGCAATATAAACAGTTGCAAAATTATTAAGTTTGATGAACTACATATTGTTCATAGTCAGCAATAAATTATTATTTTTCTGGAACGTATTTATTTCAACAAACGTAAGCTAAATATAATAATATTAAAATTTATAAATATTGTAATTACTTTTAAGTTTAGGTTTTTAGTCTTGGTTTGAATGTCAATAAAATAAAACAATAAAGAAAAAGAAAAAACAATATAAATTGTTTTTTTTATTTTCAATGAACCCTCGGACATCGTAATTGGCGCAGTCGGTAGGATGAACCTAGTGACACTAAAGTGCACAAAAGAACAAAAAATAGTCTAAAGACTTTATAGTGAAAAAAGGAAAAAAACACATAATTAAATTAAAAATTGTGTAAATGAACCTAGTGACACAAAAGTGCACAAAAGAAAAATAATTTTTTTAACAAAAATAGTCTAAAGACTTTATTGTGAAAACAAAACAAAAAAAAAAAACACACACAAACCAATTAAATTTTGTGTAATTGTGATCGATTAATAGTACACATAAAAGTAAAACAAGCCAAGAACAGAAAATGTCCGTCGAAAATCAATCAACAGTTCTATCCGGGTCCGACCTTCTGAAAGAAGCGGCCCGCATCAAAGAGTTCCATGGTACAAAAGAATATGATTTGTCGTCTTTCATCAGAGAGGTGGAAATAATACTGCCATTGTTCAAAGGAAACCCCACCTTACAGCAGTTTGTGTTCGAAAGGTACATCAGAAACAAAATTCAAGGACCAGCCCTACAAGTAGTGAGAGCTTTAGGATCAGACACAACATGGACCCAAATTAAAGAAGAACTTGTCAAGAATTTTGGAGTTAAGGAAAGCTACCACAGTCTCTACCACCAGGCTATTAACATGAAAAACAATAATGTAAGTGAATATTTTAAGAATCTTAGAAATATATTAGATAAGTTAAATAATAAATATGAATTCGATATGAATAAACCTCAAGAGTTTTCACCTTCTACTAATGAATCAATCATTCTTAAGACATTTTTGAACGGAATTCACCCAAGCTTATCTAGCTTAATTTATAGTAGAAATATATCCACACTTAGGGAAGCTTATTACGTTTTAGAAGAGACAGGAATACTAAGACAATATGACAATAGATTTCCAAAATATTCATATACACGTCAACAATACCAACAACAAAGACACTATAACGAAGACGGACAGAACAGGACATATCAACAAAAACAGACATATCAAAGACAACCATTTCAAAACTCATATAATTATAGTCGTTCTCTAATTAATCATAATATTAATTCTAATCAGTCTCGACAAAATCCTTTTAACACAAATAATACTCAACAATCCAGACGTAGCCAATATTTGAACCGAACTTTTGGTCATACTAATAATGGGCCTACTCCAATGGAAGTAGACCATATTGAAAACAATAGTACACAGGAAGTAAATTTTCAATGTCATGCCCAAAAATTCCTTTACCGATAGTCGAACAAAAAATAGGAAATACAAACCTCAAATGCTTACTTGACACAGGATCAACAACCTCTTTGCTTAATAAAAATCTACTACCTGAATTTAAAAGAACAAAATTAAAGAAACCAATATTTTTTTAATACAATAAATGGAAACTTTTGTATCGAGGAGGAGGTTATTACACCTCTTCCCAAAGAATTTAAAGAAGACAATCTGATGTGTTGGAAATTGACCAACTTTAGTAAGAAAAATTTCGATGGTTTAATAGGGCAAAATATATTAAAAGCCTTTTCAGCAATTATAAATCTCGAGGAAGACTTTCTTCAAATAAATGGTAATAAAATCAAATTTATAGACTCCTGTCCATATAGCCCAGAAGAAATTCAAACTTTAGAAGTGCAAACAGAAAATATTTTAGACAAATTAAAACGTGAAGATATGAATAAAGAAGAGGAAAAATTTTTAACAGAACTTATTTCAAAAAATTCTGACCTTTTTTTTCAAGAAGGCAACAATCTGACCCACACTCATGAAGTACAACATGAGATCACAACAACTATCAACAAACCTGTATATTCTAAAATATACAGATATCCTCAAATACATGAAGAACAGGAATAATTAGGGAAAGTGTATCTCCATATAATTCTCCTTTATGGATCGACCCAAAAAATCGGACAATTCGGGAAAGAAAAAGTGGAGAATCGTAATTGATTACAGAGCTCTGTATGAAATAACTGTTAATGATAAATTCCCTATCCCAAATATTGATACCACGTTAGAGAAATTAGGTCGAGCACAGTATTTTACTACACTTGATCTAGCCAAAGGCTTTCACCAGATCCTCATAAAAGAGGAAGACAGAAGAAAAACAGCATTTTCTACACAACTAGGACATTACGAATTTGTGCGGATGCCTTTTGGATTAAAAAATGCACCTGCAACATTTCAAAGACTCATGAATTCAGTACTTAGAGAATATATCAACAAAATATGTGTGGTATATCTCGATGATATTTTAATTTTTAGCAGTACAGTACAGGAACATAAAGATAGTATACAACGAATTTTCAATGCACTTAGAAAGCATAATCTTAAGATTCAAGTTGATAAGTGTAAATTTTTTGCAAAGTCTACCGAATATCTAGGACATATCCTTACTACTGAAGGGATTAAACCTAACCCAAATAAAATTGAAACTATTCAGAAACTGAAAATTCCTGAAACTCAGAAACAGATAAAATCATTCCTAGGCATAACTGGCTATTATAGGAAATTTATTAAAGATTATGCCAAAATTGCCCAACGTTTGACAAAATATTTGAAAAAGGATACGAAAATAAATAAAAACGATCCCCAATATACAGATGCATTCTACAAACTTAAAATATTGTTAATCAACACACCCATACTTAGGTATCCAGATTTTAACAGACAATTTAAATTAGCAACCGATGCCAGCGAATTCGCAATTGGTGCAGTGCTAACACAGGATAATCATCCTATTAGCTATGCGAGCCGAACTCTAAACGAACACGAAAGGAAGTTTTCCACAACTGAGAAAGAGTTGTTGGCCATCGTTTGGAGCGTAAATGACTTCAGGCCGTACATATATGGAAGGAACTTTGATCTCATGACAGATCACCAACCACTAAAATGGCTTCAAACAAAATATAAAGGAAAAGACATAAACCCTAGACTTCAACGCTGGTTACTTAAACTTGGCGAATATGACATCAACATTGGGTACATCAAGGGCAAAGAAAACACTTTGGCCGATTTCCTTAGCAGAATCAATGCAGACACAGGAGAAATTTGCGCAGTAGATGACGACACAGCAGACACAGATTTAGACAACTTAAGTACAGCCGCTACTATTCACTCCCAAGAGGAAGAAAGAAATGATAATTTTCCCATATTAGACTCAGTTGTTAACCGTTTTCACACCCAAATAATACTAACGGAAAGTAAAACAGAGGAAATTAAAATTGTTGATAATAAAAGAAAATTTTTTGTAAGCTTAGACGACATTGAAAGTGGTTTCATGTCGGACATTTTTAGAAGATATATAAAAACAGGAAAAGTAGGAATATATTCAGGTATTTCAGATTCCGATTACAATGTAGTCCAGCAAAAAGTTATAGAGTTATTTAATACAAGCGTAAAATTCTATAGATGCTCATACCATGCTATAGATATGAGAAATGAAGAAGAAGCTTTCAGGTATATTCAAAAGTATCACAACCAAGAGACTGGTTGGTCATGCTGGAATAAATGAAAATTATCAATGTTTGAAAAACAAAATATACTTCAAAAATCTTAAAACTCTTATTCAAAAATATATAAATAATTGTGATATCTGTTGTAGAGGCAAATATGATAGAAAACCATATAAACCAAAATACCTCATTACTGAAACTCCCACGGATACGAATGAAATAATACATATAGACACTTACGTTATTAAAAAACATAGTTTTCTAACCACAATAAAATTTTCCAAACAAGCTACCACCTTTTATTTAGAAGACAGAAATAGCATAACACTTATAGAAAAACTTCGTTTATATTTTTCTCTCAACTCAAAACCAAAATGAATTGTTGCTGATAATGGATTTAATTCGACAAATGTAAAGGACTTTCTCAGACAAGAAGAAGTAGAAATTCATTTCACAAAACCAAACACCCATACAGGAAACGCAGACATCGAATGATTTCACAACACCTTAGGAGAACGATTTAGAATGCTAGAAATAGAAAATAAAAAAGCAAATCTGCATTTAACAGTCCAGGAAAAAGTATACAAGTGTACTGAATGGTACAAAAAATCTATCCACTCTGTAACCAGGGAAAGACCAATAGACATAGCAAATGGAAAAATTGAAAGAAATAAAATTCACAATTTATTACAAACCACAAAAGAAAAAAAGTCTCAAAATTAAACCTTAACAGGGAAGAATATCAGAATACGAATCAGGAAGGTTATGTAAAAAATTATAAAGCTGTTAGACACAAACAAGAACCTAGATACGTAAAGATGGAACTAGAAAATATTCATCCAACAAATATAAAAAGAACTACCAAATTTTCAGGTACATATAACGCTGTTAATGACAATATTAATGACGCTTTTCGCTTTGAGCAACACCACTCTAATTGTTGAAGACATCAATAACAACAATGGTTTTGCAGAAATTGCATTAGAGGACGTGGACATAACATACAGTTATAATACTATTTTACACATCATTGACCCTAGAGAAATTCAGAATATTATAGAAGAACTAGAGGAAAATACAAAAGTAATATTAGATAAGAATGACAAACACTTTTTGAATATGGAACTATTAAAAGCAAAATCGAAACTTCAAACTATAATCCCTACCAGACATCCAAGAGGATTAATTAACTTCGTAGGTACCGGAATGAAATGGTTATACGGGACAATGGACGATTTTGACAGGACAGAAATAGAACGACATTTACACACAATAGATAATAATAACCATGCAGTAATAGAAAATCTTAATAAAAATATTGAAATAAACTACATATTCAATGAAACAGTTTCAAAGCTAAAAGACGCAATAGAAAGTGACAGAACACAGATTAATTCAAAATTGAATCAAATAACTAAGAATGATGAAGAACTAGAAAATAAGCTTATATATCTAGATTTATTATTAAAAATTAAAATTTTGTTAGATAATATTGAACACATACAGAACAACCATGTAGCAGCAAAAACAAACACTATAAATAACAATGTACTAACAAGTGAAGAAATAGCTCGTTATAATATAGATCTTTATAAAATGCAAAATACCAAATTAAGTGCAGCCCAATATAAAAAAATAAAATTATTTTTGTAATTCAAATACCTAAAGATATACGAAAAATAAAAAGATCATTTTTTATTCCTATACCAAATGAAAACCAAGAGGAACTTACTTTTAAAAATAAAGAAATATTAAAAATAAATAACTCAATGTATGATTTTACTAATGAAGTAAAAAGAAGCAATTTAAAAAAATCTAACCTTTGCATTTTTACAAATAATTGTCTAAGAAAAAAGAATAAACAAATAGAAACTGTAGAAATAAAACCGGGCTTAATAATCATAAAAAATCATGTAAACTCCATAATTAACAGTACTTGTAACAATAGACAATTTAATCTGAACGGAAATAAACTCATAACATTCAATGATTGTAAAATAAAAATAAACGGAGATTTGTATTGTAATTTCGATGATAAATTTGAACAACATTTTCTAATTAATAATAACTTTAATATAAGTAATATCACCTCTCAGCTAACGTTTGATGAAATAATATCGAATCAGATCAAAAATATTCAAAAAATTGAAGAATTAAAATTTTATAAAAAATACAACTACACTTTTAATGGCCTCGCTTTGATATTCAGTCTACTAGCTCTAGGCATAGTAGTGATATTTTGCATTTATAAAAAAATAAAAAAGAATAAAATAAAAATAATTGAAAAAACTCAGGACAGTTTTCAGTCAAACGGGGAAGGAGTTACGTCAACCTCCCATTCCAATAACTCAACATATTCCCTGCCAGTCAATTGGCAACAATAACAACAATACAATAGTTCAACAAACTTAATTTTAATTAGTAAGCAATATAAACAGTTGCAAAATTATTAAGTTTGATGAACTACATATTGTTCATAGTCAGCAATAAATTATTATTTTTCTGGAACGTATTTATTTCAACAAACGTAAGCTAAATATAATAATATTAAAATTTATAAATATTGTAATTACTTTTAAGTTTAGGTTTTTAGTCTTGGTTTGAATGTCAATAAAATAAAACAATAAAGAAAAAGAAAAAACAATATAAATTGTTTTTTTTATTTTCAATGAACCCTCGGACATCGTAATTGGCGCAGTCGGTAGGATGAACCTAGTGACACTAAAGTGCACAAAAGAACAAAAAATAGTCTAAAGACTTTATAGTGAAAAAAGGAAAAAAACACATAATTAAATTAAAAATTGTGTAAATGAACCTAGTGACACAAAAGTGCACAAAAGAAAAATAATTTTTTTAACAAAAATAGTCTAAAGACTTTATTGTGAAAACAAAACAAAAAAAAAAAACACACACAAACCAATTAAATTTTGTGTAATTGTGATCGATTAATAGTACACATAAAAGTAAAACAAGCCAAGAACAGAAAATGTCCGTCGAAAATCAATCAACAGTTCTATCCGGGTCCGACCTTCTGAAAGAAGCGGCCCGCATCAAAGAGTTCCATGGTACAAAAGAATATGATTTGTCGTCTTTCATCAGAGAGGTGGAAATAATACTGCCATTGTTCAAAGGAAACCCCACCTTACAGCAGTTTGTGTTCGAAAGGTACATCAGAAACAAAATTCAAGGACCAGCCCTACAA
Organism: Sarcophaga subvicina; assembly: GCA_936449025.2. NCBI lineage: Eukaryota > Metazoa > Arthropoda > Insecta > Diptera > Sarcophagidae > Sarcophaga > Sarcophaga subvicina. The sequence goes on along the minus strand of OW388081.2, from coordinate 69,040,225 downwards.
GTAGTGAGAGCTTTAGGATCAGACACAACATGGACCCAAATTAAAGAAGAACTTGTCAAGAATTTTGGAGTTAAGGAAAGCTACCACAGTCTCTACCACCAGGCTATTAACATGAAAAACAATAATGTAAGTGAATATTTTAAGAATCTTAGAAATATATTAGATAAGTTAAATAATAAATATGAATTCGATATGAATAAACCTCAAGAGTTTTCACCTTCTACTAATGAATCAATCATTCTTAAGACATTTTTGAACGGAATTCACCCAAGCTTATCTAGCTTAATTTATAGTAGAAATATATCCACACTTAGGGAAGCTTATTACGTTTTAGAAGAGACAGGAATACTAAGACAATATGACAATAGATTTCCAAAATATTCATATACACGTCAACAATACCAACAACAAAGACACTATAACGAAGACGGACAGAACAGGACATATCAACAAAAACAGACATATCAAAGACAACCATTTCAAAACTCATATAATTATAGTCGTTCTCTAATTAATCATAATATTAATTCTAATCAGTCTCGACAAAATCCTTTTAACACAAATAATACTCAACAATCCAGACGTAGCCAATATTTGAACCGAACTTTTGGTCATACTAATAATGGGCCTACTCCAATGGAAGTAGACCATATTGAAAACAATAGTACACAGGAAGTAAATTTTCAATGTCATGCCCAAAAATTCCTTTACCGATAGTCGAACAAAAAATAGGAAATACAAACCTCAAATGCTTACTTGACACAGGATCAACAACCTCTTTGCTTAATAAAAATCTACTACCTGAATTTAAAAGAACAAAATTAAAGAAACCAATATTTTTTAATACAATAAATGGAAACTTTTGTATCGAGGAGGAGGTTATTACACCTCTTCCCAAAGAATTTAAAGAAGACAATCTGATGTGTTGGAAATTGACCAACTTTAGTAAGAAAAATTTCGATGGTTTAATAGGGCAAAATATATTAAAAGCCTTTTCAGCAATTATAAATCTCGAGGAAGACTTTCTTCAAATAAATGGTAATAAAATCAAATTTATAGACTCCTGTCCATATAGCCCAGAAGAAATTCAAACTTTAGAAGTGCAAACAGAAAATATTTTAGACAAATTAAAACGTGAAGATATGAATAAAGAAGAGGAAAAATTTTTAACAGAACTTATTTCAAAAAATTCTGACCTTTTTTTTCAAGAAGGCAACAATCTGACCCACACTCATGAAGTACAACATGAGATCACAACAACTATCAACAAACCTGTATATTCTAAAATATACAGATATCCTCAAATACATGAAGAACAGGAATAATTAGGGAAAGTGTATCTCCATATAATTCTCCTTTATGGATCGACCCAAAAAATCGGACAATTCGGGAAAGAAAAAGTGGAGAATCGTAATTGATTACAGAGCTCTGTATGAAATAACTGTTAATGATAAATTCCCTATCCCAAATATTGATACCACGTTAGAGAAATTAGGTCGAGCACAGTATTTTACTACACTTGATCTAGCCAAAGGCTTTCACCAGATCCTCATAAAAGAGGAAGACAGAAGAAAAACAGCATTTTCTACACAACTAGGACATTACGAATTTGTGCGGATGCCTTTTGGATTAAAAAATGCACCTGCAACATTTCAAAGACTCATGAATTCAGTACTTAGAGAATATATCAACAAAATATGTGTGGTATATCTCGATGATATTTTAATTTTTAGCAGTACAGTACAGGAACATAAAGATAGTATACAACGAATTTTCAATGCACTTAGAAAGCATAATCTTAAGATTCAAGTTGATAAGTGTAAATTTTTTGCAAAGTCTACCGAATATCTAGGACATATCCTTACTACTGAAGGGATTAAACCTAACCCAAATAAAATTGAAACTATTCAGAAACTGAAAATTCCTGAAACTCAGAAACAGATAAAATCATTCCTAGGCATAACTGGCTATTATAGGAAATTTATTAAAGATTATGCCAAAATTGCCCAACGTTTGACAAAATATTTGAAAAAGGATACGAAAATAAATAAAAACGATCCCCAATATACAGATGCATTCTACAAACTTAAAATATTGTTAATCAACACACCCATACTTAGGTATCCAGATTTTAACAGACAATTTAAATTAGCAACCGATGCCAGCGAATTCGCAATTGGTGCAGTGCTAACACAGGATAATCATCCTATTAGCTATGCGAGCCGAACTCTAAACGAACACGAAAGGAAGTTTTCCACAACTGAGAAAGAGTTGTTGGCCATCGTTTGGAGCGTAAATGACTTCAGGCCGTACATATATGGAAGGAACTTTGATCTCATGACAGATCACCAACCACTAAAATGGCTTCAAACAAAATATAAAGGAAAAGACATAAACCCTAGACTTCAACGCTGGTTACTTAAACTTGGCGAATATGACATCAACATTGGGTACATCAAGGGCAAAGAAAACACTTTGGCCGATTTCCTTAGCAGAATCAATGCAGACACAGGAGAAATTTGCGCAGTAGATGACGACACAGCAGACACAGATTTAGACAACTTAAGTACAGCCGCTACTATTCACTCCCAAGAGGAAGAAAGAAATGATAATTTTCCCATATTAGACTCAGTTGTTAACCGTTTTCACACCCAAATAATACTAACGGAAAGTAAAACAGAGGAAATTAAAATTGTTGATAATAAAAGAAAATTTTTTGTAAGCTTAGACGACATTGAAAGTGGTTTCATGTCGGACATTTTTAGAAGATATATAAAAACAGGAAAAGTAGGAATATATTCAGGTATTTCAGATTCCGATTACAATGTAGTCCAGCAAAAAGTTATAGAGTTATTTAATACAAGCGTAAAATTCTATAGATGCTCATACCATGCTATAGATATGAGAAATGAAGAAGAAGCTTTCAGGTATATTCAAAAGTATCACAACCAAGAGACTGGTTGGTCATGCTGGAATAAATGAAAATTATCAATGTTTGAAAAACAAAATATACTTCAAAAATCTTAAAACTCTTATTCAAAAATATATAAATAATTGTGATATCTGTTGTAGAGGCAAATATGATAGAAAACCATATAAACCAAAATACCTCATTACTGAAACTCCCACGGATACGAATGAAATAATACATATAGACACTTACGTTATTAAAAAACATAGTTTTCTAACCACAATAAAATTTTCCAAACAAGCTACCACCTTTTATTTAGAAGACAGAAATAGCATAACACTTATAGAAAAACTTCGTTTATATTTTTCTCTCAACTCAAAACCAAAATGAATTGTTGCTGATAATGGATTTAATTCGACAAATGTAAAGGACTTTCTCAGACAAGAAGAAGTAGAAATTCATTTCACAAAACCAAACTCCCATACAGGAAACGCAGACATCGAATGATTTCACAACACCTTAGGAGAACGATTTAGAATGCTAGAAATAGAAAATAAAAAAGCAAATCTGCATTTAACAGTCCAGGAAAAAGTATACAAGTGTACTGAATGGTACAACAAATCTATCCACTCTGTAACCAGGGAAAGACCAATAGACATAGCAAATGGAAAAATTGAAAGAAATAAAATTCACAATTTATTACAAACCACAAAAGAAAAAAAGTCTCAAAATTAAACCTTAACAGGGAAGAATATCAGAATACGAATCAGGAAGGTTATGTAAAAAATTATAAAGCTGTTAGACACAAACAAGAACCTAGATACGTAAAGATGGAACTAGAAAATATTCATCCAACAAATATAAAAAGAACTACCAAATTTTCAGGTACATATAACGCTGTTAATGACAATATTAATGACGCTTTTCGCTTTGAGCAACACCACTCTAATTGTTGAAGACATCAATAACAACAATGGTTTTGCAGAAATTGCATTAGAGGACGTGGACATAACATACAGTTATAATACTATTTTACACATCATTGACCCTAGAGAAATTCAGAATATTATAGAAGAACTAGAGGAAAATACAAAAGTAATATTAGATAAGAATGACAAACACTTTTTGAATATGGAACTATTAAAAGCAAAATCGAAACTTCAAACTATAATCCCTACCAGACATCCAAGAGGATTAATTAACTTCGTAGGTACCGGAATGAAATGGTTATACGGGACAATGGACGATTTTGACAGGACAGAAATAGAACGACATTTACACACAATAGATAATAATAACCATGCAGTAATAGAAAATCTTAATAAAAATATTGAAATAAACTACATATTCAATGAAACAGTTTCAAAGCTAAAAGACGCAATAGAAAGTGACAGAACACAGATTAATTCAAAATTGAATCAAATAACTAAGAATGATGAAGAACTAGAAAATAAGCTTATATACCTAGATTTATTATTAAAAATTAAAATTTTGTTAGATAATATTGAACACATACAGAACAACCATGTAGCAGCAAAAACAAACACTATAAATAACAATGTACTAACAAGTGAAGAAATAGCTCGTTATAATATAGATCTTTATAAAATGCAAAATACCAAATTAAGTGCAGCCCAATATAAAAAAATAAAATTATTTTTGTAATTCAAATACCTAAAGATATACGAAAAATAAAAAGATCATTTTTTATTCCTATACCAAATGAAAACCAAGAGGAACTTACTTTTAAAAATAAAGAAATATTAAAAATAAATAACTCAATGTATGATTTTACTAATGAAGTAAAAAGAAGCAATTTAAAAAAATCTAACCTTTGCATTTTTACAAATAATTGTCTAAGAAAAAAGAATAAACAAATAGAAACTGTAGAAATAAAACCGGGCTTAATAATCATAAAAAATCATGTAAACTCCATAATTAACAGTACTTGTAACAATAGACAATTTAATCTGAACGGAAATAAACTCATAACATTCAATGATTGTAAAATAAAAATAAACGGAGATTTGTATTGTAATTTCGATGATAAATTTGAACAACATTTTCTAATTAATAATAACTTTAATATAAGTAATATCACCTCTCAGCTAACGTTTGATGAAATAATATCGAATCAGATCAAAAATATTCAAAAAATTGAAGAATTAAAATTTTATAAAAAATACAACTACACTTTTAATGGCCTCGCTTTGATATTCAGTCTACTAGCTCTAGGCATAGTAGTGATATTTTGCATTTATAAAAAAATAAAAAAGAATAAAATAAAAATAATTGAAAAAACTCAGGACAGTTTTCAGTCAAACGGGGAAGGAGTTACGTCAACCTCCCATTCCAATAACTCAACATATTCCCTGCCAGTCAATTGGCAACAATAACAACAATACAATAGTTCAACAAACTTAATTTTAATTAGTAAGCAATATAAACAGTTGCAAAATTATTAAGTTTGATGAACTACATATTGTTCATAGTCAGCAATAAATTATTATTTTTCTGGAACGTATTTATTTCAACAAACGTAAGCTAAATATAATAATATTAAAATTTATAAATATTGTAATTACTTTTAGGTTTAGGTTTTTAGTCTTGGTTTGAATGTCAATAAAATAAAACAATAAAGAAAAAGAAAAAACAATATAAATTGTTTTTTTTTATTTTCAATGAACCCTCAGCTGATTTTGACAAGTTGTTTTGTTTTAATTTGTTTAAATTTTTTGATGAACAATGGAGGAAAAATTATTTGGAGCTGTAAAAACACATGAAGTTCTTTATAAAGAAAGCTCTCTTCTTTATAGAAATAAATTTAAAAGAGCTGCTGCTTGGAAATCCATTGCCGAGGAATTAAATGTACCAGGTAATAACATATACATAAATTAAAAAATATTTGTACACATTCATGACGGTATTTTGTATTGCTTTTTTTAGAGAACGTTTGCCAATCTCGTTGGAAAACTCTGAGGGACCGATTTGCTAAAAATGCGGGGAGCTATCATGCCACTGGTAGTGCTGCAGAATTCGAAGAAAACCACTGGTTATACCAATACTAAAAGGAATTTTCAGCGCGAACATATAAAACCACGAAGGTAATTTATGTTTGGGTATTAAAAAGGGAATAAAATTATTGTTTCCTTTCTCATTACAGAACAATAACAAGCTTGACTTCAACACAACCAATTCGTGACAGTATATTTGAATTTTTCTTTGAAAAACAAAATGATTTAAAAGTGAAACAAAAAACATTTAAGTTTATAAAAAATTTATATTTTATTAGCTTTAAAACATGAATTTTTAAAAGCAAAAAATAAAACGATCTTTAAATTTTGTAGTAGTGTTTAAGAATAAATACTTTTAAGATTTAATACTTTTGAAGTCATGTAGTATTGTGTAAGATTAAATACCTTTAAACTCATGCTTTTGTTGTTTTGCATTCTTCCTTGCTCGCTTTTTTACATTTTTAGTACACACTTAAAGAATAAAATAATAACGGTTAAACAGCAAAAACAAATAGAATACAAATTATATTATACAGAAAAGAAACGCATTCACAAGGAAGAAGGCAAGCCAACAAGACGTTTTACGCATAATTAAAATTAACAAATTAAAACTTAAAACTAAGAAATAAATAAAAGCTAAGATCTACATATTAAAACTTAAAACTAAGTAAAATTACTGTATTGTGAAAATATTTAAAAGTTATTAATAAATAAATAAATCCTTGTACAATAAATAATTTACTTTAATTTAAATAAAAAAATTGAACTCAACTCTGAGTTCACTACAGTGGCGACGAGGTTAAAAAATAAAAGTGTGTATAAAAAACGTAAATAAAGGTAAAGCCATGGCTACGGCAATAATTGGAAAAGTGCCGTATTTCGACCATACACAAAAAAATTGGTTGGTGTTTAAAAACCAATTAGAACAATTTTTAATCGCGAACAATGTAAAAGATCCGGCAAAGAAAAAAGCGATTCTTTTGACATCGTTGTGCGAAACCTCGTACATCTTGTTGCAAAACCTTGTGAATCCAGCAATAGTGGAAGAGGCTGTAACCACATTTGAGGTATGTTTGGCAGCGATGAGTCGTCATTTTAAGCCTGCAACAACTGGGTTTGCAGAGCGGTTTAAATTTTACAATGCATGTAAATTACCGACTGAAACGATAAACGAATGGGCCGTTAGAGTGCGTTCGTTAGCGGTGTACTGCGAGTTCGGTACAAATCTGGAAACCGCTATTCGTTATAAATTTGTGATGGGGTTGGAAAAAGGTCCGGCCAGGGACAAAATCTTTTTGGAATCGATTCACTGCACTTTTGATAAGGTGGTAGAAATTGCCAATAATGTGGAATATACCAAGCGCCAGTATGAAGTTGCAGTCGTTAAAGAGGAGTCGTTAAATTTTATGAAACGAAAAGAGGGATGGAAACAAAAACAACAACAACATCAGCAATATAAAGCAACACAACAACAGAAAACAACACAACAGCCGCAAAAGTCAACACATCAGCAGTGCAAGGTTTGTGGATACAGTGACCATAGAAGCGAGAACTGTAAGTTTAGAAACTATAAATGTAATAAGTGTAGGCAAAAGGCCCATTTGAAAAAAATGTGTAAATCGCATAATTTTAATTTTATTGAAAATAATGACTTAAGTTTATTTTCCATCACTAGTAACAATGATGGACCGATTAAAGTTAAAATTTTTGTACATAAGAAACCGTTTGAAATGGAATTAGATACGGGATCGGAAAATAATCTTATTTCTGATGATTTTTATAAAAAAAATTTTAAAAATTTTAAATTGAAAGAAGTGAACATGTTATTAAAGACATATAATGGTGCAAACATATCTCCAATAGGATCGTGTAACATTGAAGTTGAATATGGCAATAAAGTTAGGGTAATTCCCATATTAGTGATTAGGAACGGTGGTCCTCCGTTATTGGGTAGGAAGTTCTTAAAAATGTTTGAAATTTAAATTTGTAGGTTAAATTATGCGGATCAGGCGACATTAGGTAGTTCATCGGAAATTATTGGAAAGTTTAGGAATCTGTTTGATGGTGGTTTAGGACTGTTTAGGAAAAGTAAGGCGGTATTGAGAATGAAAGGAGGAGCTATTTCAAAATTTTGTAGACCACGTCCATTGCCATTGGCTATTAAGGAAAAAGTTGAGTGCGAAATAGATAAATTAGTGCGGTTGAATATATCGCAGCCTGTGGAATATTGTGAATGGGGAACGCCTATTGTGCCGATTGTAAAGAAAAATGGTAGCATTAGGATCTGTGGCGATTTCAAGGTTACCCTCAATCCTTATTTATATGTTGAAAAATATCCTTTACCTCGAATTGAGGATATTTTTTCAAAATTACATGGGGGGAGGAGTTTTCAAAGCTAGATTTGAGCATGGCTTATCAACAAATTGAGTTGGATGAAGATTCCAGGAAATATACTACGATTTCTACATCGAAAGGTTTATTTCAGTATACAAGACTTATTTATGGGTTAGCTTCAGCGCCTGCAATTTTTCAAAGAATTATGGATTCTCTTCTAACCGGATTAGATGGCGTTGTAGTTTTTCTAGATGATATTTTAATTAGTGCGCCTAATAGGAAATTACATATTAAACGACTCGAGCGAGTTCTTAATATTTTAGATAATGCTGGTTTTAAATTGTCAGGTGCCAAATGTGAATTTTTTTCTAAGAGAATAAAATACTTGGGTCATATAATAGACAAAAATGGATTACATATGAATCCCGTAAAGATTCGTGAAATCAATTGTATTCCGTATCCTAAAAATGTAAAGGAGCTACAGGCATTTTTAGGAATTGTGAATTTTTATAGGAGGTTTTTACCTGACGTGTCTACATTGTTGCACCCTTTACACAATTTGCTTAGAGCAGATGCAAAATTTATTTGGGAAGATAGTTGCTCAGCAGCTGTCGATCAATTAAAATCTCTATTACTGGCTGATAAGTGTTTGGCTCATTTTAACCCAAATTTTAAAACCAAATTAACAGTGGATGCTAGTCCAGTTGGAGTAGGGGCTGTTTTGTCACAAATAGATGAAGGTGGTTTGGAAAAACCGATAGAATTTGCATCTAGATCCTTAACGGATACAGAAAAACGGTATTCGCAGTTGGACCGGGAAGCAGTTGCAATTTTATTCGGTGTTAAGAAATTTCATCATTATTTGTATGGTCGTTAGTTCACATTGGTAACCGATAATAAGCCGTTACATCACATTTTTAACCCAAAAAAGGGCATACCATTAATGGCTTCTAGTCGCTTGCAACGCATTGCTTTAATTTTATCCGGATACCAATTTGACATTTGTCATATTAAGTCAAAGGGCAATATTGCAGATTATTTTTCTCGATATCCAAAGGATTGTAACATGGTTTTGGATGAATTTCCGGAAAATGTTTACCTTAATTATTAGCAGAATTTCCACGGCTAGGATACATTTTTAAATTTTAAAATGATTGGTCTGGAAACATCGAAGGATACGTTATTGCAGGAAGTTAGTAAGTTCATGAAGTTTGGTTGGCCAGAGAAATGTCCGAGTTCCGAATTGTTACCATATTATTTAAGGCGAAATGAATTATCGGAAGAGGAAAATTGTTTATTTTGGGGATATCGGGTAATTATACCTACACAGTTAATTGCTGAAGTAGTTAAATTTTTACATGCTTCACACATGGGAATAGCGAAAATGAAAGCAATGGCTCGTGAGTGTTGTTGGTGGCCTAGACAGGGTAAACATTTGGAGGAAATTGTAAAAGCTTGCGACGCTTGCTTGATTACGCGTCCAGATCCTATTCAGCAGGAATTAATTCCGTGGCCAAGATCTGATGAAATGTGGTCTAGGATACATATTGATTTTTTCGATCCTTTTTGTAAACGTTGGTGTTTAGTAGTGGTCGATAGTACTAGCAAGTGGGTTGAATGTGTCGATATGGGTATCAATACGACAAGTGACGCTGTCATTGCGGTTTTGCGGGAGCTTTTTGCTCGGTTTGGATTGCCTAAATATGTTGTGTCAGATAACGGCACATCTTTTGTGTCCAATAAGTTTAAATATTTTTTGAAAAGGAATGGTATCGAACAAATTACAACACCTGTGGGACATCCTTCCACTAATGGTCAGGCAGAAAATTCCGTTAAGACACTTAAAAATGCGTTGAAACGTAGCCTGAAAAACGCTAAGTTGTCAGAATTTAATAGCGTGTTGTGCAGATTTTTATTTGATTACCGGAATACAATACATTCAAGTACTGGAGTTTACCCAGCTTATTTGATGTTTAATAAAAGAAAATTAAGGACAAGATTAGATCTATTGAATCCTAAAAGGGAAGTTGAAACTAGGAGCCTTAAGTATGTTAAAAATTTTGTGAAAAACAAACAGCAAAATTAGGCAAAATATTATAAAGGTTACAAAAAGTCTGTATTTAGGGAAAATGATAATGTTATGATTAAAGATTATTCTGTTCCGGGGAAAGTTTCTTGGACAAGGGGTGTAATACTTAAGGTTAGAGGCAGACAAATATATTTAGTGAAAACAGTGTCAAATAAAATTTGGAAAAGACATGCCAATCAATTGATTTCGTGTAACAAATCCTTGGTATCAGAAGTTCCAACTACCGTATCAGATCCGTTTCAAAAGTTTCAAATAAATACTGTAACAAAAGTTAATAATGAAAACAATATTGTTCATGAAAATAAAATTCAAAATAATAATCAAATTGTTGAAAAAGAAATTGTAAACAATGAAAATCAAATGTTAACCGAAAATAACAGCAATGAACATAAGAATGTAAAACATAATTTAAGGGAAAGGAAAAAGAGACTCTAATTATTATTATAAGTTATTACTGTGTATGGATTAGATCCGTATATAATATTACTGTATATTTATATTTTTTCTCGTATCCATAAAATTTTTTTTTTTTTGTAAAAGTAATGAATTTTAAAAGTAAAGAATTTTAAGTAAAAAAAAAAAAAATTTTATGGATGGAGAAACCAATTTATGGAGGGGGTATTGTAGTAGTGTTTAAGAATAAATACTTTTAAGATTTAATACTTTTGAAGTCATGTAGTATTGTGTAAGATTAAATACCTTTAGTACACACTTAAAGAATAAAATAATAACGGTTAAACAGCAAAAACAAATAGAATACAAATTATGTTATACAGAAAAGAAACGCATTCACAAGGAAGAAGGCAAGCCAACAAGACGTTTTACGCATAATTAAAATTAACAAATTAAAACTTAAAACTAAGAAATAAATAAAAGCTAAGATCTACATATTAAAACTTAAAACTAAGTAAAATTACTGTATTGTGAAAATATTTAAAAGTTATTAATAAATAAATAAATCCTTGTACAATAAATAATTTACTTTAATTTAAATAAAAAAAATTGAACTCAACTCTTTTATTTAAAAAATAATTTAATTTTTATATTTTATTTTTATAAAGATATTCACACAAAATGTCTCTTAGCTGGAATGCATTTCTGGTTGAATTATTGGAAGAGAAGTTTTGGCCTTTTTCCAATGGCTGAGTTTCTTGCCTCCACAAGCTATCCGTAACTAAACCGTCTTTCTCTCGGTCCATAAAATCTGGTGAGCAATATGTTGCATCGTGCATTTTTAAGTAATTGCGAAGTAAAACCGTGGCGCATAAAACTTTTTCAAGCTTCCACGTAAAATTCTCCACCGTGCTGTCAAAATACCGGTCCTTCGGGCTCTAGATAACCTTTTATTAAAGTTTTGCTTTTCATCACTTAACAAGAGTCCGGGATATTGCCTCATGATGTATGACTTAAGAGGAAAAGCGGCATCCCTAACTAAATAATAAGGAAACATAACTTCGCTATTTGGCAATATTGTGTCCGCTGGAAAATTTAAGTTTTCTGATCGCAATAGTCTTCGAAAATCCGAATGTGTTAGCACTCCACCATCGCTTTGGCTTTCATAGGCACCTGTGTCTACCGTTGTGAAGGTGTAATTCACATCGCACACTCCCATTAGTACAATGCTATTTGTTCCTAAAAACATAAAACTTTAATAACAAGTACATTTATAGCCTAGTTTATAGGCTATAGTCTAGTAAATAGTCTTGTCTATAGAATAGTCTAGTCTATAGACAAATCTTTTTTGATGATGATTATAAAAACATATAAAACCATACCATTGTAATAATTTGACCTTGAATGTGGTGGACATGTTTTGGCGACGTGCTTGCCATCGATCGCTCCCACACAATTCGGCAAATTCCACATATTTTTAAAATCCTCCGCTATTCGCTCCCATTCATACGTGTTTGGTAAGGATAGGTTAATGCCACTTAATTCATTCCATATAACCTCACACGTTTCCAAAACGATTCGTCTTACTACGGTCACAAACATTTTAAACGTCAATGACAGGTATTGCCTACTGGTGCCATGCGCTAAATAACTAAATGGGAAACATATAATTAATTATATACATAATTTTAAACTTACATTAAAGTTAGGAAGAGCCGACAGTCCGCTGGTATACCTCTCGCTGAGTTCTTCTCAAATTTATCCTTCAGAATTGTGCACAGACAGTCAAAGATGTTGTTCTTGTTGCTATCCGGAACTGTTCATGGTCAAGGACGCACCCAAAATCGTCGTTTGTTCCTTTGGGGCTTATTGTACACACTTGTGGCACAAAATATTATATTCACAAACTCAATTAATTCTATGAAATTTTTAATTAATTAATTAATTAATTTTTGTATGAAATGTTTTATTCAAGTATTTTCAATCAAATGTTTTTATTTTGTTAACAGCTGATCAAAACAAACATTGGCGCGTAAAAAGTGTTGCATGTAACTTGAAGCGTAGAATGCGAAGAAGGTATGAAATGCAAGCAACGATTTGACGCGAAAACGCGTGGTGTGGACCCCCAGCTTAAACTCGCCTCAAACCTTTATATTCTTTAGCTTTCACTCGCTGTTATTTCTTGTGTCTTTCACTTGTTGTTTAAGTCTTTCACTCGTTGTTTTTTAATGTTTGCACTCGCTCTTCAGCTTTTACTAATTGTTCACTTTTTTATCATTCACTCGCTCTTCAGCTTTTACACAATGTTTTCCTCTTTTATCTTTAACTAATTTTTAACTTATACTCGTTGTTTTACGATTTTTGCACAAGCTTAAATGTTAAAAATAAGCATTCCCAACCTAAATTGTGTTTTGACAAGGATCTTCATAAATCCATATTAAATATTTCTTAACACAATTTGTATTTCTTTGCCTCTTATATTTTTCTCTTATTTTGCAATCGCACACATTAAAGCCGAAAGTCCATACCATGCGTTACATGCGTATACCGAAAAAGTAGAATCAGTGTAGTTGATTGTGACAAGTTACAGAAGAAAACGCATAGAATGCATCAAGTAGGTTTACTTTCTACTTTTCTATGCGACTCATGCAGTGTTGGAAAAAGTCAGCAGTTTTTTAAACTTGGCATGCCAAATTATATACTATAGTGAATGGTTTCTATAAATATGTTTAAGTAGTGCATTACCATTTTCGCATTTTTCTTTTTTGCATTCCAAAAACATTAATAAAAACATATTTCATAATAAAGTTTATTTCTAATTTAAGAGAAAAATACATTAAAATACATTTTTAACGCATTTCTTTCATCAACGAAATATGTATATGATGATTGTTTATATGTATATATGATTGTTTTTATGTACTGAGTGTCATCTATTTTGAATTTATTAATTTGTAAATAAGAAAAATGGTTCTTGTTCGCTTGTTTGTTGTTTACCACAACAGCTGATCAAAACAAAAAACCAGTCATATAAAACGCATTGTGTGTAATTTGCAATAAAAACGGCATAGAAAGCAAGAAACGCATGTTCCTCAAGGCGCATGAAACGGATGGTATGGATTTTCGGTTTTACAAAAGAAAATGCATAGAATGCTTCAAGTAGGTTTACTTTCTACTTTTCTATGCGACTCATGCGGCGGCGAAAAAAGTCAGCTCTTTCTCATGCTTCGACGAAAAAAGTCAGCTGTTTCTTAAACTTACGGATGATAAATTATATTCTATTGTGAGTGGTTTCGATAAATATGTTTAGATAAGTATAAATAGTGTATTATTATTTTCCATTTTTTTATTTGCATTATAAAAATATTAATAAAAACATATTTCATAATAAATTTGACTAATAATTTAAGAGCAAAATACATAAAAATACATTTTTTAACACATTTCTTTCATGAACAAAATTTGTATATTAGTTATCGATTGATTTTGTGTACTGAGTGTCATCTCTTTTGAATTTATTAATTTGTAAACAAGAAAAATGGAGGATAAATTAACTGAAAACACTTGTCTTGTGTTCTGTTGAAGCCTTTCGTAGGCCTTAGCAGCACAATATAATGTAATTTTTGTGTAAAACTATTAATAAATAATAAAAACAAGTAATAATAATAACAGTTTTTAACTTTCAAGAAATTAAAAAATATTGGCATATTTCAGCAATAAAAATTTTTTATGAGTAGTACGTCTTATTTTGATCTTCTAATATTTAGCTTCTCACTTACCTCTTGCACAAGAAACTATATTCATTGTGACCGAAAATCACCCACATTTCGATTAATATTTAAATATTTAAGAATCTTTAAACTTTTAAATTATTAAATTTAAGTTAAATAATATTCCAAATTTTTCCCTTATGCTTCTAACACATTTGCTCCGCAAAATATAACATTTTTTTCTCCCTCTAAATTGGCCTCTGCTTTTATGTTATGAGCGTGTTTCAAATGTCATAATTTTCGTTACTTGTTATATTGTGCTTAAATACATACATAATTGGTCATTACAACCCTTCAGTCAGGATTACGACTTAGTTTCTCACAGCACTTATGTTGTGTTAATTTTATACATGAGTGGTGGGATCTACAGTTTAAAGTCTACTCCGAACTACAAATTTTTGAGAAACTCTTCATGGCAATTTTATTTACTCTCAGAGTTTTTGCCAGAAATCTGCTGAGAGGAAATCGCCGAAGAAATACTTTTTGTATTTTGTTTTGATGTCCGGCCTGGTGCTCGAACCCTGGCTTTACGTCTAATAAGCCAACACACTACCTACTAGATTACGGCGACTTCTTAGCACCACAAAAAATCATATATTTAAATTTATAAACATGTTATTGAGGCCATAAATTCTTTTAAAATTACAATTTGATTTTCTCTTTTTCCCAAAACTGTTCTAGTTTGCTTGTTTGTTGCTTACCACAACAGCTGATCAAAACAAAAAAAAAACCAGTCGCATAAAACGCAATGTGCGTAACTTGCAATAAAAACGGCATAGCAACTCTGTTGATAAAAAAAAAATGACAACCCTGATTTTTAAAAATGTGTATGTATTAGTTTTGTGCTGGTGATGCGGGGTTGTAGCTGGTGGAAACTTTACGTCACCGAAAAACCATTCTCTTCACCCATTTTGCCTATAAACTATCATTTTACGCCAGCACAATTGTGCTCGTGTGAATTGATTCACTATTTGATTCTATTGCTACGGTGTATTGTGAAGAGTTATAAGAGCATTCATGCTTAAGAGAATGAAACATTGTTGAATAACATTTTCTTTGTGTGATTCAATGCATGTACATAGTATGTGTTGCGTAGCACCGGGTTACCAATTATGACGTTTGAAAAACGCAAAACAGCAGCCTTTAATTAGAGGGAGAAAAAAATGTTATAAGATTTGTGAAGCAAACGACTTTGAAGCAACAGATATATAGAGAGAAAAATGGCGGATAAAGTAGAAAAATTAAATGTGAATAAACATTTATTTTCTGTTAAATATTTTTAATATCTATCTATCTGTTTTGAATATTTTTAATATCTTCAATGAAAAAAAAAAAAATAAAAAAATAAATGAAAGTGCAACCTTAGGAACGAATAAATCCTCTAATGTATAATAATGTCTTAATTATTTATTAATGCCTAATTTCTCTTTAACTCTTGCCTTCACGAAGACTGGTGCTAATTTGCTGTTAAAATGTTTCTCTATACTACTTTGCACAAAATTCCTTCTTAAAACCTCTTGGTCGATGTGGAACGTTTCTGGTCTGGTTCTTAAATTATATGTTCGCTGATTTTGTTCATAATCTCGTCTTAAATGTTTCCGTATATCAGTCCTTACTAATTGCAGATTATTCTCTCTCGATAAATTAATATTTGGTTCGTCTAGCAGTTTTAAGTTTCTCAGTATTCCGTAACCAGATCCATGTGTTATCTTATTGAGTCCAGATAAAGCGTGATAAGGTGACATTTTTATTGATTAATGATATGCGTTTCTAAGAGAACAACTAATTGCACTTAAGTTTTCGTCCCATTTGGAGTGGTCTTGTTTGAGATAAGCTCTTATAGCAGCTATACTTGATCGATTTACTCTTTCAGATGTAGTTGATTGCGGCGAATATACAGCCAAATACGTATGTTGTATTCCTAATGAGGTGAAAAAGGCATTTAAGTCGTTTGCTTTAAACTGGGATCCGTTGTCACTTACGATTACTTCTGGTACACCATATATATGAAATATTTGCTTTTCCAAAAACTCTTTAAAAGGAATGGATGTAAACTTTTTCAATGGTTGTAGCCATTGGAACTTAGTTAAAGGATCAAGCACAATTAGAATTCCGATATATCCTGATTTACTCCGTGGGTAAGGTCCTATTAGGTCAACATATAATCTTTGAAAGGGTCGCATAGTTACAATCTGCTTACCCATCTCGGGCTTCATGATGAAGTTCGGATGTTTTGTAGTCTTACAAGTTTCACAGCTTCGAACAAAAGTTCTAACATCTTTTGCCATTCCTGGCCAAAAGAAAGTACGTTTTATCAATTCTAAAGTTTTATGCATTCCTCCATGTGAAGCAATAGTTGAATCATGAAATCGACTGATTACATAGTGTCGTAGTTCAATTGGAACCCAAAGTTTCCACACTAAAGTTTCATTATCATCAGTACCATCATAATGTTCGTTTCGAATATAAATATATTTATCTACTATTTTGATATCCGGATAATTTTGCTTATTATTCTCTACCTTTTCCTTCAAATTATTGTATTCTTCGCTATCAAAATAAGGAGAATTTAAATCAATGTCTGGTTCTGAAATATCTATAGCAGAAATTTCTTCAATTGGTATTCTAGAGAGTGCATCAGGTATAAAGTTTTCTTTGCCTTTTCGATGACTAATTGTAAATTTATACAACAGTAGTTTTAAAACCCATCGAGCTAATCTGCCACTTAAATTAGGCTGTCTCATTAGCCATACAAGACTCGAATGATCCGTTATTACTTCGAATTCTTGAAGTTCTAAATAGCATATAAATTTTTGTATTGCTTCGATTGCTGCTAAGCACTCACGTTCAGTAACACTGTAATTTCTTTGTGCGGAATTTAACATTTTGCTCATGTATCCGATTGGCTTTTCTTCATTGTTTTCGTCTAATTGGACAAGCACGGCTTCTATGCCTACATCACTAGCATCACAATGGACGTAAAATTTCTTGTCGAAGTTGGGATTACTTAATACGGGGGCTGATGATAATACGTTCTTAATGTACTCGAAAGCTGTTTGCGCTTCTGGAATTTCTTTTTTTGATGACAAGGTTTCCGTAATCGGAAAGACAATGCTGGAAAAATTCTTAATAAATCGTCGGTACCATCCGGCCAAACCTAAAAATCTACGCACTTGTTTAATATTTTTGGGAACAGGCCAATCACGAATGGCACTAACTTTTCTGGATCAGTAATGATACCGCCATCCCCTATAATATAACCCAAATACTTGACTTTCTTCACACAAAATTTACTTTTCTCAATATTCAACGTTAAATTTGTCTTGCAAAACTGTTCGGATATGCGCACTAATATACCAAGATGCTCTTCAAAACTTTCAGATAAAATGATTAGGTCATCAAGATACCCAAATACACGATTCTTTAAATCCACTGGAATAAGATCATCCATAAGTCGGCACATAGTTTGAGGTGCATTACAGAGTCCAAACGGCATAACGGTGAACTGATAGAGTGGTCTCCTTGGTACCGTAAAAGCAGTCAGAGGTTTTGATTCATCATCTAGTGGTATCTGCCAGTAAGCATCCTCCAAATCTAATTTGGAAATGATATTAATTTTAGGAAGTCGAGAAAAAATTCCTTCGATTGACGGTAACGGATATGCATCTTTCTTGGTAACACCATTAACCTTCCTTGCATCTAAGCAAAGACGTATTTTATTTGGCTTTATTACGAGTCGCATTGGAGAACTCCAAGGTGAATTGGACGGTTCAATAATACCAAGAACCAACATTCTATCGATTTCCTTAAACATTAACTTCTCTACCGCGGGGGAAACAGGATAGCATCTTTGTTTGATTGGTTTGGAATCTCCTACATCTATTGAATGGCTGATTAAACTTGTTCTGCCTAGTCCTTGTGTGGCAAAATTTGGAAATAAAGGCTTGCAGTTAAATCACAATATTCGCTTGAGAATGTAGAAGCATTTTTTCTATTGTGTCCAAAGGGTTATCCGGTCTCCGAGTGGAAAAAACAGGCAAATTAATATTAAAGACAGACTTGTCTATCAAATCAGCCGACGCATTCATATTGGGTATTAAATTAAATGTTTTCCAAAAATCTATTCCTAATAGAAGCCTTTGAGATATTGATGGTATTATAAACAAATTTAATGGTTTCGTAGTATTCTTGTAAGTGACCTTTACATTTAACCAACCTATAATTTCCTGAGCAACTCCATCTGCAGTATTCACATAGGTCTTACATTTAGAAAAATTAGGGTATTTAGAAAAATCTTCAAGTGCTAAATCTGATCCAACGCAACTAATACTAGCTCCAGTATCTAACAACCCATATTCTGTAAAATCTAAAAACGAAACGTTCGCATAAAATCTATTATCTTCTGCGTTGCTAATAACAGCTGAAATTAAAAATTTGGAATAAAATTTCTGCGATTTATAAAACTTCCTTAACCGTAGGGTTGATCTCTTTGGCCTCTTAAGTAAATTTATGGTGTTTAGTTGCAAATCATTGAAAATTTGATTTCTTTTCTCGAGGTATCGTTCCCATTTCTTGTGGTATGGTAATCTAGGAAAGATAAGTTTATCAATGTCTTCGGTAAACAATGGCACTCGATAAATTTGTAAATTGTACAAATGACCTTTTGGACTTTGAAACAGAGTACACACAAAGTGCGGCCGAAAACAACATTTACTCTCTTGAGGTACTTCGGGTCGAACTCGATTCTCTATGGACACAAGTCAAAAGGACATATGGAGAGTGTAGGGACACAAAAAAAGATAAGCTTCGTGATCGTTACAAAAAAGGTTTTTCTGCCTACAAAACGTGTTTAGGGTCAATTAATGCAGAAATTCAAGCCCTATCGAATCCAAAGAAAGAAGAGCGGATTTCAACTGTTGAAGGTCAACCAAAGGAAAATCATGACATCTCATTTCTACGGTTACCACCTTGTGACACGGACACATTTTATGGAGATTTTGTGACATGGCCTACTTTCCGCGATCTTTTTACAGCATTATACATAAATAATTCTAGACTTAGTAAAATTGAGAAACTTTTTCATCTGATACAAAAGACTGGAGGAGATGCTAGGAAAATAGTTTCAAATGCCCCATTGACAAATCAAGGCTTCGACATAGCCTGGAAAAACCTTGTAGCCCAATACGAAAATAATCGGATCCAAGTAAATGAACAATTAAAAATTTTATTTGACCTTCCGAACGTAGCTGAAGACTCAGGCTCATCGATTCAAAAACTTCAGCGAACAGTTAATGGATGCATTCAAGCGTTAAATGCTTTAGGTATAGAAATCGCCACATGGGACCCATTCCTGGTATACATTTGCTCAACAAAACTCCCTCGGACTCTTTTAAAGGAATTTGAAAATTCACTTAAGGACATTACAAAAGTTCCGACTTGGGAAGAATTCAATAATTTCTTGACGCACAATTCTAAGACTCTAGAATCCATAGCGGCCATCACACAATCGAATCCAAAATTAGAACAATCGAGAAGAGATAATTCGAAATTTAAGCCAAAACGAGTTCACACTTTTCACATAAACACAACCCAAAATGAAACTGGGTCGAAAAACATAAAACCTGTAAACACAAATAGGGCACAGAAAAATGACTCAAATTACAAATGCCAACATTGTAAGGAGTCTCACCAATTGTGGTCTTGCCCCAAGTTCTTAGAGAAGAACGTTAACGACAGAATTCACATTGTAAAGGTCACAAATTCATGTTACAATTGCCTCTCTATTGACCACAGTGTTAAGGACTGTAAAAGTAAATTCAGTTGTAGATTATGTAGACAAAGACATAACACTTTGTTACATAAGGGATCAGAATCCCATACTTTAGTTCCGAATTGTGACGGGACCCAATCTAGTAGGAGCATCGCAGCACAAAACAATAATATACAGTCCACATCAGCATCAAACTTTTCGATATCAAATATCACTTCCTTGACACTACAAGAGAGCAAACGTCTCGATCAATCTCCCAATGAGAAAGAGACCTTGTTATTTACTGCAATTGTACTGATCGAAACTAGAGGCAAAGAGACCAGGCAAGAGCAATCATCGACCCTGGCTCACAATCAACTTTTATGTCAGAAAAGTTGAAAAATCGACTAAATTTGCCCACTAAACGAAATTTAGTTCATGTTACAGGCTTGAGTCAAACAGTTTCAGAGACTTCAACCAAAGCATGTTTATTCAATCTTTGCTCCAAGGTGGATTCACAATTTAAATTAGAAGTCTGGGCACCAGTCCTGAAGACTCTTCCATCTAATTTACCACCACAGACTTTAGATTTGCAACATTTCAATGAGACTGCTAAATTAGAACTTGCAGATCCTCAATTCAATCAAAGCAGACCCATCGACTTGCTTATAGGCCTAGACCTGGGCCACTCAATATATTGCATGGACACACCGATGCGGTCTATTGGATCCCTTTTGGCACAAAAAACAGTATTTGGCTGGGTTGTGGGGGGACCAATTTCAACAACGACACAACCTAGTACAACAGTGTCATTACTCAACACTACGTCCCTTGACCGAATCCTCACACGCTTTTGGGAGGTGGAGGAAACCCCAAAACGGGTTTTGAGGTCAGATGAGGACACATTTTGCGAGAACAATTTCATGTCGACAACACGAAGAAACGACACAGGAAGGTATATCGTTACCCTACCCTTTAAAAATAGCGAAGAAATAGGAACTTCGAGAAACATAGCTATGGCACAGTTCTTGAGGATGGAACGCATACTTAGCCAGAAACCCGAACTCAAAAAACAATACGACCAAGTAATTGTTGAGTACCTCGAGTTAGGACATATGAGGAAAATTTCTCCCCTGGAAATCAACACAAACCCAAATTATTACCTGCCACATCATGTAGTAATAAAACCCGAAAGGCTGACAACGAAACTTAGAGTAGTTTTCAACGCTTCGAGCCCGTCTTCAAACAAGAAGAGTTTGAATGACATATTGTATCCAGGACCCATACTTCAACAGGACTTGGTACTTCTGATATTGAAGTGGAGATTCTTCCGTTTTGTGTACAATGCAGATATCACAAAAATGTATCGACAGATACTCATTGATCCGAATCAAACCAAATATCAAAGGATATTATTTCGGCAATCAGAAAAGGACCCAATTGAGGATTACGAACTCCTGACAGTGACTTTTGGAGTCAATTGCGCCCCGTTTCTGGCCATTAGAACCCTTCTTCAATTAGCTGAAGATGTAAAATCAACTCACCCTCTCGCATCAAAAACTCTACATCAAAACATGTATGTGGATGATGTTTTAGCAAGTGGTCACACATTAAACGACGCCATCAAATCAAGAAAAGAACTTACAACAGTTCTAAAATCTGCTGGATTTGACCTGATGAAATGGACATCAAATGACCCACGAGTTATACAAGACTTACCAAATGAGACCCTACTACCTCTCGATTGGTTAAATTTGTCAGAAAGCACTGGAACAAAAACTCTTGGGATCAAATGGAACATTTCTTCAGACGCATTTACAACAGATTTGGTTGGATAAAGTCGACTGGGATGACATATTAAAACCCTTGACTTGTCTACAGTGGCAAAAATTCATAAAAAAACTGCCCGACAATAAACATATTGAAAATTCCCCGTTGGATCCAATTTAGCCCGAATTGTAATGTGGAAATTCACGGTTTCAGTGACGCTTCAGAAAAAGCCTATTCTGCGACTCTTTATGTTCGAATACAAGCAGAAAACTCAGTATTCACATTTCTCTGGCTTCAAAGACCCGTGTAGCTCCCATTAAGCAAATATCTTTGCCCCGCTTAGAACTATGTGGATTCGTATTATTGGCAAATCTTGCATGTGGACTTATACCAAATCTTCAAATTCAAAATATCAAGGCATATTATTGGACCGACTCAACAATCGTGCTGTCCTGGTTAAAGAAACCCCCTTGCTCATGGAACACTTTCGTTGGAAATCGTGTTTCTGAAATCCTGGATAAGGTTGGAAATCAAAATTGGCAACATATCGACTCAAAGGATAACCCAGCAGATGTAGCCAGCCGAGGATGTACTCCACAAGAACTGGAAAACCACAACTTATGGTGGTTAGGACCCTCCTGGTTAAAATTGCCTAAAAATCAATGGCCGATACCAACACAAACAGGTGACACAAATCTAGAAGCAAAAACTGTAAAAGCATTTACAACCACAACACGCGAAGACCCATTAAATCGATTTTCAGACCTATCACGAGCTTATCGAGTACTCGCTTATGTCATACGATTATGGAGAAATACTGGAAACAACCGAACCCATCTTCGCGTATCTTCAGCAGAAATCACCCGAGAAGAAATAGATTTCGTCAAACATCGACTCATCATATGGACGCAACAAAATCATTTTCCAGATGAGTACAGACATTTAAAACTCAAGCAGAAAATATCCCCAACCAGCAGTCTTTTGACCTTAAATCCTTTCATGGATCACCATGGCATTATTAGAGCCAATGGGCGACTAGCGCAATCACCTGCATTAACGTACAATGAACGCTACCCAATATTGCTACCTCATAACTCGAAGCTATCACAGTTACTAGTGGAATTTACACATAAAATTACCCTTCATGGAGAAAACCAACTAATGGTTCGAGTCCTACGCATAGAATATTGGATATTCAGATTAAAACCCTTGGTCAAAAGCGTAATTTACAACTGTAAAACGTGTGTTTTGTACAAAAAACAGACGCAAAATCAAATCATGGCTTCATTACCACCAGAACGTACAACATTATCAAGACCCTTTGCTACAACTGGATTAGACTACGCAGGACCTTTTGACATCAAAAATTTTACAGGCCGAGCTTGTCTTATTACAAAAGGGTATATTTGCATATTTGTATGCTTCGCCACAAAAGCTGTACATCTTGAAGCAGCAAGTGATTTATCGACCCAATCGTTCTTAGCAGCATTTTCCCGCTTCATAGGAAGACGTGGATGTCCCGCACTCATTTACTCAGACAATGGAGGAAATTTCGTCGGAGCAGCAGAACTTCTAAGGAAAGACCGTCTAGAATTCATAAAAACTCTTCAAAATCAAGTGACCCATCATTTTAGTCATCAAAATCTTAATTGGAAGTTTATTCCCCCAGGAGCCCCACACATGGGCGGCCTTTGGGAAGCCGGTGTAAAATCATTCAAAACGCACCTCAAAAAGATGATACCGAACATGAATTTCACATTTGAAGAGCTATCTACAATTCTTGCTCGTATAGAATCGTGCCTAAATTCTAGACCCTTAAGTCCTGCTAGCGATGACCCAAATGACCTTAATCCATTGACCCCTGGACACTTCCTTATTGGTAGTGCATTATTGACCCCAGCTGAACCAGATGTAAGCAACGAAAATCTGAATCTCATCAACCGCTGGAAACGCCTAAGGGTCATCTACCACTCATTTTGCCAAAGATGGAAGTCCGAATACTTGATTGAACTTCAACGCAGATATAAATGGAAGATTCAAAGGGACAACGTTAAAATCAACGATCTGGTAGTCATCAAAAACAACAACTTGCCACCCAATGAATGGCGAATGGGTCGCATCATCAAAACATATCTTGGACCTGACCAAAACTGTAGAGTTGTAGATATAAAAACCAAAAATGGAGTAATCACCAGACCAATTACAAAAAATGTGGTTTTGTTTGCAAATTAGTATAACTCCTAACCAATTACATACACTAATATTGTTCTAATTTTACACTTACAGGTATGGCATCCCAACAACAACAAAGACCCGAACACTGGCAATATTCATGTGGAGTTTGTCTCAAGGACCACCCCATACGCACTTGCAGAAAGTTCTTGAGCTTCAATCCATCAGAAAGATATGACCTCATGATCGTTAAAAAATATTGCCTGAACTGTTTTGCACGATCCCATAAAACAGAAGAGTGTAAAAATGAAAAAGGGTGTCATATCTGTAAAAGAAGCCACAACACACTGCTTCATGATGCAATGCAGTTGAACGAACCACAGCCATCAAGAAGAGCCGACCCACAGCCATCAAGACAAGCCGACCCACAGTCAACAAGACGAGCCAATCCACAGCCATCACGACGAGTAGACACAGAAATGCCTTTCTTCAAGTGGAATTTGGTTTTTGTTCCAACCGCCTCCATTAAGGTTTATACCGGTAGTCTTACTACCTGGACCAGCACACGGGCTATCATCAATAGATTCTTAACAACGTCCAGAGTGTCGAAATCATTCGTAGAAAAATACAAAATTAAAACAATCATGAGGTATGGGCATAATTTTGCTGTCTTCGAGATACGATCGCACAATGACACCAATAAATGGTCTATCAAGATAACAGCCCTGGTAACAGATCTACTGCCAAAGAAGCCCTATTCTGGACCCATTTTAACCGACCCGACAGAGGATTTTTCACCTAATTCATTGGCTGACCTTGACCCTTGTTCCAATACTACTGTTGAAGTTGAAATTGGCAGTGACATTTATAGTGCTATTCGTCGCGATGGAGCCATCAACACAGAAGTCGGCCAAGTCGTAGCTGAGAAAAGTGCCTTGGGGTATTTATTTTCAGGACCCGTTCAAAACCTGTGGTAAATTTCACCAAGTCATGGTTGCCGGAATGTTCAACGTTAACATCACTCTTTAGAACACCCTTTTAGATATATTAACGGTTCTTTTCCTTACATATGTACATATTCTCATCACCTTTTTATTCTTGATCTTTCTCATATTCATTGCTCTAACATAAAACTTTTTTTGCCTAAAAGACACTCTAGTTTCGACAATCAAAACGTGAACATCAAACATTGTGAACAAAGACAAAAGAAAAAGACAAACATAAATTGAAATTAAATACAATCAAAACAAAAACAACAATTAAAACAAAACAAATTTGTAAATAAAATAACATAGTGAATTCAATAAATAATACAAATTAAAATTACAAAAACAAATAAATGAATTTTATTTCAAACAAAATTAAAAGGAACAACAAAAAACGAACCAGCACAACACATCATCATTAAACAAGTAGAACCGCATCACTCAGCTTTTACATGTGTCTATATGGTACCAGATACAATTTTTTGAAAGAACATAAAAACTCATACTCCCACACGGGAAGAATGGGTTGGTAACGCTGTTATTGGTGACGGTGGTGTAATGATCTTCGTTGATAGCTAAAAAATGGAATGTGGAAATGAATCTGGTATTTATTTCAATGAACTGATAGTAAACGGGTCACACAGATTGCCTAACCGGAGATTTTTGCTATTGAACAGGCTGCCATATGATTGAAACATTCAAAGCGCTGGGAGCCCATCCCGAGGAATATGCGGGGAAAACCGAAACTGATTTCATGTGAAATCTATAATTTATAACCCTTACACTTCTGCAAATATTCATTATTATTTATATTACTATCATCCGCTTAATTGGTCATTACAACCCTTCAGTTAGGATTACAACATGGCTTCTCAAACCACTCATGTTGTGTGTAACGGGAACTAAAGAATCTCATTTGGCATTTACTGTGTGCATCTAGCTATAACTACATACATACATACATAATTGGCCATTACAACCCTTCAGTCAGGATTACGGCTTAGGTTCTCACACCACTCATGTTGTGTGCGTTAATTTTATACGTGAGTGGCGGAACCTACAGTTTAACGTCGACTCCGAACGACAGAATTTTTGAGAAACTTTTTCATGGCAGTTTATTTTACTCTCAGAGTTTTTGCCAGAAATCTGCTGAGAGGAAGTCGCCGAAGAAATATTTTTTTTCATATTTCATTTTTGATGTCTGACCTGGCTTTATGAATCCAGGCTTTACGAATAGTAAGCCAACACACTACCTACTACACCACGGCGACTTAGCTATAACTAAGGACATTCAAAATATTCATCTAACTGATACTCAAGTGTTGTTCACGCTGTAGGATTGTGATCACTTATGTTCCAGTTAATGTTGTCAGTTATATATACAATGCAGACGAGTTGGAGAATAGCAAACTCTGGTGGAATGAATCAATTTGCTTGAAGGAAGAACCAACAAAGTGACCAACAACCCGTCAACTTTTTGAAGCTGAAGCTAACATTTTGCTGTTTTATTCTACTATTGTAAACCCAAATTCTTTTTAATTCTACTCACCCAAACCAGAATATTTTGAAAAGATTGACTAATACTTTAATTGTATTGCCATATGATTAGATATCTTGTGGACGTGCATAATTTACTGAAATAATAATAATAGAATCGGAATAACCTACAATCCACGGACAAAAGGCTGGATAGATTATAATCTATTAATTATTAACGCGCCGAAGTGTTAGACTTAATGCACTACTCGTGTTAGACTAATAATTCTTTGTCAAACACAATATTTTAAAGAAATGTAAAAGAAAGTGTGTGTGTTTGGTGTGGACTTTGAGCTGGCGAATTCATCGGTCCATATTTCCAACGGTCCATATACCATACAACTCATGACATATTGGATGGAAGAGATTTGAGGGTATGGCCCCTCCACGTGAATGTGATGAGAATTGGCTACCGGGATCGTGAGATTTGAAAACGTTGGTCTATTATTTGTGGAGTTATCTTATACGAGTGAACTACAGTGGTCCTCTAGAGCTACATAACCCATGCAATCGTTAAATTCAGCCTGATTTCAGCTATAGATTCACGGAAAATGTTGAAACACCATTTTGTTCTCTTTAAATTTAGTGATAAGAAGCCTTGAGATAGAATTATATATGGTATTATAATTTAATATAGGTATAAACAAAAGTTTTGTGCTTCCCCCTCTGTCCTACAATCCGTAGAAACATAATTGCTGCCGGCAGCAACTGAATGAAAAATAAAACAATAAACGTAAATTTTTTCGGAAAAGACTCATTTTAGAGGAATTAGTAGATTTGTTTAAATATTCTGAAATGTTAATTTTTAGTAGAAATAATTATCTAATTTTTTGTTTGTATTTAATGTACGAGGCGCGTTACTAGAAACCTACCAACAAAAGCCTTTCCATCCGACCGGTAGTATGTTTAATTAATTAAACTGGTTGCTGTTTGGAACTACAAAGCATAGAGATTTTTCTCACTTTGAATACGTCATAAGTTTTACTTCAAAATTTTCAAGTGACAGCAAAGTAAAAGTAGAGTCACATAGTAACAACGTCTTACGTTTTCCTTCGACGTTCTACACAGATACATCTCACCACTCATGTTGTGTGCGTTTATTTTATACATGAGGGGCGGGACCTATAGTTTAAAGTCGATTCCGAACGACAGATTTTTGAGAAACTTTTCATGGCAATTTTATTTACTCTCAGAGTTTTTGCCAGAAATCTGCTTATAGGAAATCGCCGAAGAGATATTTTTTTTCATATTTTCGTTTTGATGTCTGAGCTGGGGTTTGAACTCGGGCCTTACGTTTAATAAGCCAACACACTACCTACTAGACTTCACAGATACACAGACCTCAAAGTAACAACATATGAGGTTGACAAAATCAGTACATTGACGTACTTATATTGAATTTGCGTGTACACAAATTAATCTAAACTCAACAGAGAACAATAAACCAGCTGATAGCTGTCAAATAACTCAGTATATGTTAAATTTATGCATTGCGTTAAGGTTCCAAATGAAACTAAGCAAATTAAAAACTTGTATTTCAATAAAGGTGAAATACAACGTACGACGGATTCTATGTGACTCGGAATTAAATAAGAGATAGCTAAACAAGCCGGTTCCTAGCAAAGCACTCAACCGATGTAGATTTCTAAAAGTAATCGTAATTCTACAACAATATAAAAATAACAGGTATTTTGTTGAAGAATAATCTTTTTGTCTAAAACAGCTAAATTGATAAAAGTTGTTTTGGGAATCATAAATAAACAAATATAAATGAACAATAACATGCAAAATAACTATTTATGTAAAAATAAAAAAATTTGCAAAAATTTAATGTCTTTGAATATCAAATTAAAAGGAAACTTATATTTTAAAAAGCTTGCAAAGTGTTTTTAAAAGTATTGCCTCCAGAGTAAATAACACACCGGCCACTATGAAGATGATGATGTAGTGGCCAAGATGACACCTGAACTTAAACTTACAACCTAAAACTAATAAAATTGTGAGACATGCAGCTGCCTTCAAGTAAATTTCATTATCTTTCAATTGATAAGATTCGCCAATTGTGTTTATTGATCTTGAAGTAGCGCAAAAATAAACTGATTTATTAAGCTACTGTTGAAAAACCTATAGTTCTTACAGTGTCCCCATAAATGATAAAACTAACACAAAATCAGTATTTGTCTATTTTCTAAATAAGTTTTTATGATATGTTTTATGATACATATTTCATAATTTTATGTCTAGTACTTATTTTAATAATTTAAAGTTTAACAAATTCTAAGTTTGTATTTAAATAACACCAAAACTTTATCTTTTTTTGTTTAATTGACGATTCTGAAAAGAACTGATGGTTATGGAATTCATATTTATATTCGCTATTTTGTTGACCTCTTGTTGCTGAACCACAAGAAAAAAGCACAAGTTAACGCCGTACACATTAAAAAATTCCAAAAAATATGTTTCCCATAGAATAAAACACATAATAAGCGCAATTATAAAAAATTGCTGACCACATGTCTCCAATAATGTTGAAGAAAGCCACAAATCCACCAGGAGTGTGATCACTGAGCCCCGAGTACCATTCGAAAAGGATAACTTCAAGTCGCCGTGGGATGTTCCTTCCCTTAATGTAGTATGAGTTTATTATTATAAGTTATTATTATTAAAAATATTTTACTTAATATTATTAAAGAAATTGAAAATAATTATATTGAAAATATGTTACCCTTAATTGAGCTATTTAAATTAATATTATTAAAGGAAGTGAAAAAAATTATATTAAAAATATTTTACCCTTAATTGAGCTATTTTAATCAATATTATTAAAGAAAGTGAAAGCGTAAAAATAAAAACATAAACAAAAGAAAATTTTAATCCTTTTAAATGAATAAAAAAAATTTATATCGGAAATAGAAAGTGTGGAAAAAACTTAAGGATAAGAAAATTTTTATCCTTTCAAATTAAGAATAAAAAAGAAAGAGAAAAATTTTAAGCAAAATGAAAAAAATCTTAAAAAGAAAATTTTAATCCTTTAGAAGATTTAAGTAAACTAACTTTATATTTAAGAGATATTAAGCAATAATCCAATGGAAATCCCACGGGAATTAATAAAAAATAAAATTCGATGCTGCGCTTCTTACGGGACCCTCCAGTCTCATAATAATAAAATAGAAAGTATATTAAATAATAATAGAAATAACGTAAAATCAAAAAATTTTATCATAAATGAATTTTTAACCATTTTTATTCTTAATTATATCAACAATTACTGAGCTACCTAAATCAATATTGTTATCATACATGAACCAAAGTGAGGAAATTTGAATATAAAGGAAAACGTGAAACCAAAAATTTTGTCATAAATAAATTTTTAACTATCTTTATTCACGAGTCGCGAAGTTGAATATCCCTAACATTGTATAAAAATAAGGAAAAATAGTTTTAAATCAAAAATTTTAATTAAAACCTTTACGTAAATATTTTCACACAACTAAACTTTAAAAAAAAAATTTAACCAGAGTTCGATTTAAAGTGAAAATTTAATTTTCACAAATACAATAATTTTACTAACCAAAATGAATCAAAATAATGTAATTAGACCGTCAGTGTTAGGAAATGCTGGTGCACAGGCACGATCAGGATCTCCTGCACCACCAGAACCTAGCAAGGTCCGAGTTTAGGTCAGCAATTAGGGACCTAATGACCAGTATTTTAGAAACAGACGGACAGGACTTATTCAAGAATATTCTTAATCCAAGACAACAGGTAATGACGGACCAGACAAATTAAATTCCCTACGGGAATTTAACGGTAACCCAGCTGAATTCAGCAGCTGGAGAAAAAGCGTGGAAAGAATTCTGAAGAAATATGAGTGTCGTGTTGGTACCCCCAAATACTTTGGCATTTTCAACGTGATTCGGAATAAAATTGTAGGTAGTGCCGACGCCGCACTGGAATCTTACAATACGCCTCTTAACTGGAAAGCAATATCCCGATGCCTTACCATGCATTATGCTGATAAGCGTGACCTTAGTACACTCGAATACCAAATGACTTGTCTTATACAGGGTAGAAAATCAGTACAAGAATTTTACGGTGAAGTATATTCCCACCTAACACTCATTCTCAACAAGATCGCGTGCATGGAAATAAATGAAGAGTTCATGCAAGTTCTCACAAACACGTATCGTGACAAAGCGCTTGATACCTTTATCAGAGGTTTATCAGGTGATCTTTCAAGACACCTTGGCATGAAGCAGTCTGTCAATATACCGGAAGCATTACATTTGTGTATTATGCTCGAAAATCAAAATTACAGAGTAATATATGCTAACAATTAGTACAGTTCGTCAAAAAAATTAAACCCATCCCCAGCAGCATTTCAACATTTCCAACAAAAATCTCCTTTACCTCCAAGAAATTTTCACTATAGGTACCAACCATTTTACCCACAATTCGCCTATTTGCCTCAAACGATTTCACGAATGAAACAAGTTAATCCACAATTTCCTCAACAACCCCAATATTTTAGCCTCCAAATTTGGCCAAACAGACAAATTGATAACAACCCTTTCAGAAACCCTCCACCAAGACCGATACAACGAAAACCACCCACACCAATGGATATCAATCAATCGCAACAAACAAGGAATGTGAACTATATGAACAGACCGAATTTTAATTTCGTAGGAAAGCGCCCACCGTCAACACAATCAAACCAATTTAGCAGAAATATTCCTAATAAAATCTAAAGGATTAATTACATAACGCAAAAACCTGAAGACAACATCTTGCAAGAAACGGAACCTAGTGAATACACTCAAGAAAAGCAGTCATGGGACAATTACTACCAGGAATATACGAGACAAGCACAGGATGAAGAAGAATATTACAATGAGGAATTCTGCGATATTAATTTTTTAGGCTAACGTATTCCACGCTAACTTATTTTCAATTTAAAACTGGTGACGGGGAAGTGCTCAAATTCTTGATAGATACCGGATCTAATAAAAACTATATCCAACCCTCATTAGCAAAGAACCTTCTACCAAACAATTCCATATTTTACGCCAATTCGGTCGGCGGCAAAATAAAAATATCTCATCATATCTTTTTAAATCTTTTCGGAGTAAACGAGAAGCTTAAATTCTTTGTTTTACCCTCCCTCAAATCGTTTCATGGTATTCTTGGTAACGATAGCCTCAAACAACTAAATGCAATTATTTACACTTCAGAAGACTACATGTTGATAAAAAAAATGGCAAAAAAAAGTCCCTATAAAACAGCAAATATTTAAATCTGTCAATAACTTAAAAGCGAAAACCAAACATCTAATACAAGACCAAAAAGAAAAACTTCAGACATTGTGCAAACAATATTCGACACTTTTTGCGGAACCTAACGAAAAACTTACCTATATTACAAAAGTAAAAGCAGAAATTAGGACTACTAATAATAACCCAATATCCTACCCATACCTTATGTCTTTGAAATCAGAAGTAGGAAACCAAATCAACAAACTCCTAGAGGATGGAATAATCAGACCATCTTGTTCACCCTATAATTCACCTGTCTGGATAGTAGACAGGAAACCGGACTCCTTAGGAAACAAACAATACAGGCTGGTGATAGATTATCGGAAATTGGACTTAGTAACGGTAGCGGATCGATACCCGATACCCGAAATAAACGAAGTTCTTTCACAATTAGGACACAATAAGTTTTTCTCTGTTATTGATCTAAAAAGTGGCTTTCACCAAATTCCATTAAGGAATTCGGATATAGAAAAAACAGCCTTCTCTATCAACAACGGGAAGTATGAGTTCACCAGACTTCCCTTCGGCCTTAGGAACGCTCCTTCTATTTTGCAAAGGACATTAGATGATATTCTGCGAAACTACATAGGACGCTGCTGCTATGTGTACATATATGATATAATTATATTCAGCAAATCCGAAGCAGACCATGAAAGAGATTTAGGTAACATTTTTAGGACTCTCGAGCAGGCAAATATGAAGGTTCATTTATATAAGTGTAAGTTTTTCGAAAAAGAAGTAGAATTTCTCAGATTTATAGTGACGCCAGAGGGAATAAAAACAAATCCCTCAAAAATTAAAGACATTCAAAATTTTCCCACCCCACAAAATCTCAAAGAACTAAGATCATTCTTAGGCCTATCGGGCTATTACCGTCGCTTCGTTAAAGATTACGCGAAGCTTGCCAAACCCTTAACGGCCCTTTTAAGAGGGGAGGATTGACGTACGTCCAAGAACCAATCAGCTAAACAACCCATCAGTCTTGACGAAGAAGCTACCAACGCATTTCAGAAAATCAAAAAAGTTCTTATTTCTGAAGACGTCATGCTGACTTATCCTGATTTAAACAAAGAATACAAACATACAACGGATGCGTCTAATTATGCGATAGGTGCAGTCCTTTCGCAAGAGGATAGACCAATTACGTTTATTTCTAGAACCCTTTCGAAATCAGAGAAAAATTATGCGGCGAACGAAAAAGAGATGCTCGCCATCTTCTGGGCACTGAAATCTCTTCGTAATTATCTTTATGGCTCAGCCAAAATTAAGGTCTTTACAGACCACCAACCATTGACATATGCATTAAGCAGTAAAAATAATAATGGTAAGATGAAACGCTGGAGAGCAATCTTAGAGGAACACAACTACGAGTTGAGGTATAAGCCAGGAAAAACAAACGTGGTTGCAGACGGATTATCGAGGACGCCACAATGCATACAAATTAATTCTCTTACGTCTACCAAACATAGCGACGAAAGCTTATCCCAAAATTTAATTCCATATACTGACTCACCAGTTAATGCCTTTAAAAACCAACTCTTTATAACCACTGCAGAAAATTCATCATATCAGTCCAAAATAATTTTCCCAACATACCACAGACACCTTATTGCAGAACCGGAATACACGGAAGATTTGCTAATTAATCTACTAAAGCGCTTTTTAAATCCTTCAGTCACAATCGCGATAATCACGGAAGATCACATCCTTCACAAGATTCAAACTATATACCCCTTACTTTTTAACCAATACAAAGTATGCTACACTCAGAAAATCGTAAACGACTTGACAGAACCAGCAGTACAATAGTCCGCAATCATAATAGAACACAATAGAGCCCAGCTGAAAACAAGGCCCAACGCAAACCCAAACAATGTAAAATTTGTCAGGAAAATAAATATGAAAGGCATCCATCAAACCCAATCTTAAAGGCAACTCCTATCCCAACTTATCCAGGCCACATTGTCCACATCGATATTTACCACACAAATAATAAAATATGCCTCACCGCCATAGATAAGTTTTCAAAGTATGCTCAGGTCAAATTAATAAAATCTAGAGCTGCTGAAGACATTAAGCAACGTCTACAGGAACTTCTTACAGCCTTTGGTATGCCCGAAAAAATAGTAATTGATAATGAGAAGTCTCTAAATTCAGCCTCCTTCATATTTATGTTAGAGAATCAATATGGAATTGAAATATTTAAGACCCCCCAAGTGGAACGTTTTCACTCCACTTTTACCGAAATATTGCGCTGCACAAAAGCAGAAAATACTCACAATAGTTTTGAAGAGTTACTAAACAGGGAAATATGCAAATACAACTATTCAATCCACTCAACCACTAATAGGAAACCCATTGAAGCATTTTTTGGCAGGAAGGTTTATACCGACCCCTCACTTATCGAAAAAGACAGACTCTATAATATTAAAAAATTAACCGAAAAACAGGAAAAAGACCTTGCCATAATAAAAGCAGGACAGAGATAAAAACATATCTGACCGACGACGTTATTTACGTAAAAATAAATAAACGACTAGGAAACAAACTTGTAAAAAGCTATAAAAAGGAAATTGTCTCTCAGATAACGGAAATACTGTTATCACTCAATCTGGACGGACAGTACATAAACGACATATTAAGACATAACAAGAACTATTTCTAAATAATCTTTTTCTTTTAATTTTTGTTAGAAAAAAATAGGAAGAATCAATAAATCTTAAAGTTGGAAATTTAAAGATCGGGAAAATGTCCCGGAAGAATAAAAAAATTCGTATGCAAATATTGAAAATGTAATTAAAAAAAATGTCGATTAATATGCCATAGGCGTACGACTACTAAAAGTATAAATATAATAAATTAAAGGTTAACTAAATAAAGGAATAATTAGTATAATAAAAGGGTCGATCAATAGCCATAGGTGTACGACTACCAAAAGTATGAAGAATAAACTAAAGAAAATTAGTTAAAGGAATAATAATTAAATGCTATTGAACGCGAATCTACTAAGATGGGTTTGGCAGATAATGAGGGCAAAACAAAGTATATGTTATCGACGAGTAGAGACGCACGGCGTATTGATCCTCAGATTACGGCCGATAACTATACTTTTGATACGGTCAAGGAATTCATCTATCTTGGCTCCGCCGTTACCACCAGATATGATGTCAGCCTGGAGATCAAGTGTAGGATCACTCTTGCCAACAGGTGCTACTATGGTCTCAATAGGCAATTGAGTAGCAGAGACCTCTCTCATACGACAAAACTAACACTCTACAAGACACTCATCCTACCCGTGCTTCTTTATGGCGCAGAGGCATGGACCCTATTAAGTACTGATGCAGCAGCCTTGAGAGTGTTCGAGAGAAAAATACTGCGTAAGATCTTCGGTCCAGTACGAGTTGGCGATGATTTCCGCATCCGATACAATAGTGAGCTGTATGAGCTCCTCAACGACATGGACGTTGTACAGCGTATTAATATCCAGCGGCTGCGCTGGCTCGGCCATGTCGTTCGAATGGAGGAGGATGTTCCAGCGAGACGGGTATTTGATGCGGGGATCTGCGGAAGTCGGCGAAGAGGGCGACCTTGTATCCGTTGGAAGGACCAAATCGAGGAAGCCCAGTCATCGATTGGTGTGACCAACTGGCGTAGGCGCGCAAGAAGCAGAGGCACCTGTATATTCACAATATACACATATACATACACACATTCATCAAGACTGTTTCATCAACACCTTCAACATAATTATTAGGATCTTTGTTGATCAGTTGATTATTGACATCGAGCACAAAACGAACAACCCAACAATCCTTACGCGAGTGCGCCATGTCTAATATTATTTTAAATATTGTGAAAATTAACACAACTAAAAGAATTTCTAAAATATTGGGAACACTAATAAATTAAAACCTAAAAAACCTAATGAACTAATGTGAACAAAATAAACATTGTAAACAAAAATATTTAGTGTTACAAAATACAAACAAATAAAATACGTTTATAACGTTTTAGAAAATATACACAAATAAAACAACACTAATATTTATTATTAACATATAGACACACACGTATATATACATACTAAAAGGTTTGTTGCATACATTTATATACCCTACCCCCTCTTACCCTCATATTAACCCTACCCTATAACCCGTTTGTTCACGGGTTGTTATGGCCAATTAAGTAAGTAAGTAATAATAATTAAAAGCTAAATGGAAGGAAATTCTTATTAAATAAAAATAGAAGAAAAGTTTTAGATTTATTTGCTAAAAGTACTGTACTTACTTATTAGAATACAACCACTTGAATTTTTACAAATACATTTTCAGTCTCCTAACCTGCATGCCTTATGTAGAAGTTGATATACATGACATTGCCGATAGTTATTAAATGGGTCAATAACTATCGACAATGGCTACTCCAAAATAAAGAACGGCACTCTTAATTTTATCCATATCATAGACACCTTAACGTACAGAAAACTTTTGGTGGACATAATTGACGTAACGAACAGTACACTACCACCCGGAAATACCTTGTATCCTATCCTACAGCACGAAGCCCAACAAACTATTGAATTGTTGGAAATCGTCGAACCCATCCAACATCCTAAATCCAAAAGATCCCTAGATATACTGGGAACTGTCCGGAAATATCTAGCAGGTAGCCCTGACCATGACGACTTCAATATTATTAACACAAATTTGGACCAATTAACAGCCAACAATAACATACAAATTTTTATAAATAATGCTCTAAATAACCGTATGAATAAAATAACCAAAATTACTAATGATATATTAAATTTAATAAAAAAGGACAACAAAATTGATAATGGAATTGCTCTTAACTTACAAAGTAAAATAAGAATGTTAAAGGAAGAAATAATAAACATTAAGTATGCCATACAATGCGCTAGGTTAGGAATTATAAATTCAGTCATATTAAACAAACATAATGTATATTGTAAAAATAGCCTTGACTACCAAGGATATTTATAATAATTATATTATTAAAGCAGTAATGAAAAACAATGTAATGATTAATTTAAAATATAATAATATACTGAAAAACAAAGAAATTATATGTGTACATATATATATATATATATGTGGAATAAAAAGTTGTTGTAAACAATATAGTATGATAAGTATTTGTAAACAAAATGAAAAAAAGCCTTAATTCTTCGTGTCACAGGATCAACGGTCACCATGTCCCAAGAGAGGAACTCATCGCTCCAGGAATACTCTTTCTAAATGAATTCCAGGGTAACATAAGTGTGGGCAACGATGTGCGCACCATGAACGACACCTACATCCTGAATTTCAAAAACTCAACGGTAAACGGGAAAAGTTGCAAAAGTTACTCATCATTGTGCTAATAAAAATGAAAAAATGGGTCCTAAAGACGAAGCCAAATCACCCAACAGAACAACCTACCGAAGATAATGTGGAAGCTGGCCATCTCCAGGAAACCCCTATTGAATCCCCGGCACTAACAGTAAGAAGCCTATTTTCCAGACGCTCGAGGGCAAGCGTTTTTAATTGCTGACCACATGCCTGCAATAATGTTGCACTAATTACACGCGCTTTACCAACATGCTGACGTCAAAAGTATATTTGTTACAACGTGACTAAACCAATTGACAAAGGCTTAATTGTAAGAATTTTTAATTTGTAAAGTTCAGTTTTTAAGTGATGTTAAAAGAATAAAGGTGTTAAATAAATAAAGGCTTCAAGCCAAAAAATATTTTTTTAAGTGTCATAAACAATTTATTTGTTAATTTACATATTAAAAATTTTTGTTAACCTTTTTTATTAATTGCGGAGAGGATTAAATATGATTACATACACTGCGCTTCATCAGGATAGAACCAACATATTTTAAAGTAAAAAAACTGTATAAATTGCAAATACAGATTGAATAAAAAAATTTTGTTTTGCAGAAAGATAGTTGATACTGTAAATGATAATTTAAGCACAAAAATTTTTATAAAAATGAATTATAACGGTACTTTTTCACTTTCTTTGTAGTCAAGTATAAAATTTTTCATTTATTTTTTGGTTCAACAGAATAGAACCACGTGCATTTTTAACGTAAATCAGTAGGCTGTTGTAATAAAGCTTTATAAAAACCAAATATAATTAAAATCACAGTTTGTGGCTGCAGTTATCTAAATCCATATGTGAAGAAAGAGTTCTTTAAATTCGTCGGAAATGGTAAAAATTGATGTTTACCATCCTGAAAATTATTCTTATCGCGAAATCGATAGACAAATAGGACGAAGTCATAATGTGGTAATGAATTACATAAAACATCATGAAACATGTAATAAAAATTACAAAGGAGGTACTTAGACAGCTCTAATACCACAGGACAAGCAAAAAATTCTCCGAATTGCCTCAAATTCAGTCCATTCTACCTCTAAAATTAAGCATTTAGCAGGAGTTAAAGCAAGTAAATCAACAGTTTGTCGCGCTATTTTAAACAGTGAACATTTACAAGTCCGAAAACTAAAGAAAAAATCTCCATTAAATGCAATCCGTCAACAACAGCGCCCTCAGTTTGCCAAAGTTCAAATGGCATGGAATGTTCAAAGACAATTAAGCGATAACGATTGGGGAAAATAATTTTTTTCTGTTAAAAAAATTTAATTTGGATGGCTGTAACTTTTATTTTCACGATATGCGTAAGCCCGAAAAATTTCTGAGCCGCCATCACAGCATAACGCTCTCAATGTAATGTTTAAAATAAATGTTTTCTCATCTTCCATTTCGAATTTTTATTTGTTTTTATTCATTTATTTATTTATGTTTAATTTTTTCCCTTTATTTCTGTTGTTCTGATTAAACAAATTTGTTATTTTCGTTTTGCGAAGTTTCTGTTTTGTTTTGTTTTTGTTTTTTTAATCATGTTTACCTTTTCGTTTGTTTATCTTTTTCTGATGAAACAAAATTTTGTTTATGTGAAAATAAAAAATATTTACTTCGGTCTGACCGCAGGGAAAACATGTTTGCTCCAAACTGTATTTGATGCTGTTTCATTGTTATTTGGGAAAATAAATTTTTTCAAATATTTACCGTCAATGTGACCAGCAAACAAACTACAGAAAAATTTAATGCAAATACGAGTAAACATATTTGAAACAAATATTTTTTCAGTGTGACCACAGCTTAAGCAATACAAAACAACACAGAGTGAAGCACATAAGAATGGCAACAGATTTTCCATCCTTGCTTCTGCGGAAAAAGAATGCAATGAAACTACTACAAGGGAACAAAAACCACCCCCAATTTACTTGCGTGAACAAACATCTTACACAATAGTGAATATGCTGTCTCAACTTGCAGGCAAAGAAAATTTTCATGTCGTTTCGATACGTAGGGGTCTAGTCCAGGAAACAAAGATCCAAACGTACACTGAAAAAAATTATCGCCTAATTGCTAGTCGCCCCGATAGTGAAAAGAAGAGCTATTACACGTACCAGCTGAAAAGCGCCAAAGGCCTGATAGTTGTAATAAAGGGCATAGATAGCTCTGTGCCTATTGATGATATTAAAATTGCGCTAGAAGAAGAAGGGTATGGTGCACAATATTTTAAATAAAAATAAGACCCCGCAACCAATGCACCGGTATAAAATCGAAAAATTCAGTGCACCCCATTTATGACTTGCGATATTTTCTCAACAGAATAATAACCATCGAGGAGCCACTAAAACGAAAAAGTCCGGTACAGTGCACTAATTGTAAGGAATTCGGGCACACAAAAACTTATGTAAGCTACCATCAGTTTGCGTAATTTGCGGCGATGATCATAGTACTCGTGAATGCTCCCACGCCAAAAATTACACCAAAGTAAAAAATGCAGTAATTGTGGGGAAACCCATACCGCACGCCATCAAATCAAAAGTAGTACGTAATCCCGCTCATGAAAATTATCACAAATCTGAATTTCCACCCCTCTACTCTGGTTCTGCTGCTGGTACTCAACCTAGTAATGTGGCTTTAAACAAACCAACCTCAATCGAAAACTTAATCCATACAATGTATAATTTCATGGCTAATATTTGTTTCTGGAACGCTAACGGGCTATCCCAACATAAACTCGAAGTAGAACAATTTTTGCACCCAGAAAAGATCAACATACTTATGGTCTCAGTAACACACTTCACCAATAAAAACTGTTTTAGAATCAACGACACTAAGCATTTATGACACTACGCGCCCAAGTGGAAGGGCATGCGGTGGCAGTGCCATTATTATTAGGAAAAATGTGAGGCATTCTCCAATGCCAGAATTTAAAGAAGAATATTCAGACCACAATCATAAATCTAACAGATTTTAAAATAACAATTTCCTCAGTTTACTGTCCTCCTTGACAAGTTTCAGACATTTTTTGCTTCGCTTGGCCAGAAATTTATTGCAGCTGACGACTACAACGCTAAACATAACTTTTGGTTGTCAAGACTCATTAGCCCTAGAGGAAGGCAGCTGTACAATTAGGGTTGCCAGCCTGGCTGGACTTGGCTAGATTGTCCAGCTCAAACTAGACTGAATTGTTATTTTTTATTGTTTTGTTTTTAGTATTTAATTTTAATTCTTACATACATGTATGTGACGGATTGAACCGAAAAAATTTAAGTTTAGTTAAAAAAATTTTAAAGAATGCAATGAATTTGTTTAATTGTAATATTTTTAAATAATATTTTAAATAATATATTTTGATAACAATGGATATTTTAATAAAGATTATTTACACAAAACCAAAATTAACATTTTCTCAGTATTTTTTATGTCCAGCTTTTTTTTGTTTTGTCCAGCTTTTTCAAACCCAATGTCCAGCTTTTTGCGAAACGGAATCTGGCAACCCTATGTACAATACAATAATTGCAAATACGTTCGATGTTGCCTCTGGTGGAACACCAACTTACTGGCCAACGAACTTCAACAAGTCGCCAGACTTGATTGATTTTGCCGTTGTTAAAAACATTAAACGCAGCGAATACACAGTTACCTCATCGTATGACTTATCACCTGATCACTCACCTACAATTCTCACCCTGCAAAACAATTTCTTTGTACATCGTGAACAGTTGCATTTATACCCAAACAAAAACACAAACTGGTTGAAATATAAAATGTACGTAAGTTCTCACCTCTCTCGGAATATTCCTCAGAGAAACGCAGAAAACATTCAGTCAGCTGTAAATTATCTCACTGAAACCATGGTTTTGGCAGCGAAAGTGGCAACGTCTGCGAAGCGTGTTTTAAAAAATAAATGCTCAGTCTAGTACAGAAATTCTAAATCTCGTTAGAGAAAAAAGAAGACTTAGAAGGCAGTGGCAAAATAGTCGCTCTCCTATTCTAAAAGCGCAACTGAACAGATGCATTGCCCTACTGCGGAGTAACCTGATGCATACACAAAAATCTAAACTTGCTAGTTACCTTCAGAATCTGGACCCAACAAAAAACACAACTTATAGTCTCTGGAGAGCTGTATGGCATATGAGATGTTCTATCACCCTAGAATCACCACTAAGATTGGAGAACCACACTTGGGGAAAGACCTTTCGCGAAAAAGTTAATGCTTTTACATAGCACCTGGAGAATGTCTTCACACCACACGACATTAATGCTCATATCTGCCCACCAAACATAAGTAACACATATAGAAAGCACATATAGAACTCCGGCTTTCTCACGTACAGGCCGATTTTAAAAGCCTTGACGTGAAAAAGTCGGCAGGGCCCGATGGTATTACAGGCTCAATGTTAATCAACTGCTATAAGAATTGTACTATTCATATTTAACGCAATGTTAAGAATTGGCTACTTCCCACTATCTTGGAGAATATCTACAATTGTTATGATTCTCAAGCCGGAAAAAGATGCTAGTCAAATCACATCATATAGACTTATTAGCTTGCTATCAATATTATCAAAAGTATTCGAAAAAATTCTTCTCCAAAGCTTAGCCACTTTCCTTGACGAACGGCAAATTATCCCCGAACATCAGTTTGGATTTCGAACTAATCACGGTACCATTGAGCAGGTTCATAGGATCGTCACTACAATTATATCGGCATTTGAAAAGAAACAATATTGTTCAGCTCTTTTTATCGACATCTCACAAACATTCGATAAGGTTTGGCATGATGGTCTACTCAGCAAAATAACACGACTGCTCCTCGAGAACACACACAAACCTCTTAAAAGTTATTTAAGAGATAGAACTTTTAAGGTCAAATTGAATGACGAACTCTCTACAACAAAAAATATCTCTGCAGGTGTCCCCCAGGGAAGCATACTAGGCCCTATTTTATATTTAATTTATACATCAGACATGCCCACAAATCCCAACACATACACTTAGACTTAGAGTCCACTTAGACCGGCGTCCAACATGGTCCCACCACATCGAGGCCAATTTAGCGGCCATTAAGCCGAAATCCACTCAAATGCACTGGATTATTGGTCCTAATTCAACACTAGACCTTGAATACAAGGTTCTTTTATACAAATGCATTATAAAGTCAATATGGACCTACGGCATTCAGCTTTGAGGCAGTGCTTGCGCGTCTAACGTTTTGAAATTACAAAGAAGACAGTCCAAGCTTTTACGACAAATTGTCTGCGCTCCATCGTATATTCGTACCGACAAAATCCATACAGATCTCAACATTCCTACAATTCAGGAAGAAATTAAAAAATTCGCCATAAAATACGTTGGTAAACTAGCGATTCACCCCAACGCATTGGCAATACGACGGCCTTCAGAGGTTAAAACGAAGTGACACATTGAGCCTCGCTCGACGGCTGCACTAACCCTAATTTTTAATGTCGTATTTTTATAGGGTTTGAATACAATATATAGTTAACATGCTGGTGCTAACTATTAACCTTCAAAACTAGATTTAAGATTTAAAAGCTATTGTAAATTTCTTTAGGAAAAATTCAATAATAATAAAAAAATAAAAATAAAAAAATGTAATGTCCACCAGAAAATCCTCAATATAAAAAGTCCCAATAACTCATGACTTTTTTTATTTTTTAAATCATGACGTACATATGTAAATATTGTACTTACCTTGACAATAATTCATCCTGTTATTGTTACGCAATTTCTGTATTCTGCACACTAGAGGCCTGCATTACTGCATATACTGTGATGACGTGTGCTAAGCAACACAAGGTACACAGAGGCGACACAGAATATGACATTGGCGGTTTAATGTAAAAGGGACAGAAAATATTACCAAACAGTATTTCTGTCTCTCTCTTATTGTCTGTCTGTTTTGTTTATTTATGTTTTTTTTTTTAGTTTTCAGGGTTGGTTTTTTATTTTGCGCACGTTAATAAAAAATGTAATTCTTGTGTGAAACTATTAACAAATAATACAAAGAACTAATAATAATAATAATTTTTAAGTTTTTCATTCAAGAAATTACAAAATATTTGTCACTTTCAGCAGCAACAATTTTTTATAAGCAGTATGCCTTATTTTGATCTTGTAATAGTTAGCTTCTTTCTTACTTTTTGCACAAGAAACTATATTAATTGTCACCGAAAATCACACATATTTCCATTCATAATTAAATTTTTGGAAATTTTCTAAATTTTCATCGAAGAAATTAAAAAATATTCAAAATTTCCCCTTTTTAACAGAAAATAAATGTTTATTCACATTTAATTTTTCTACTTTTTTCGGCAAGTTTTCACTCTGTATATCTGTTGCTTCTAAGTCGTTTGCTTCGCAAATCATATAACATTTTTTTCTCCCTCTAATTAAAGGCTGCTGTTTTTTTTTTGTTTTGATCAGCTGTTGTGGTAAACAACAAACAAGCAAACTAGAACAGTTTTGGGAAATAGAGAAAATCAAATTGTAATTTTAAAAGAATTTATGGATTCAATAACATGTTTATAAATTTACATATATGATATTTTGTGCTGCTAAGAAGTCGCCGTAGTCTAGTAGGTAGTGTGTTGGCTTATTAGACGTAAAGCCAGGGTTCGAGCCCCAGGCTGGACATCAAAACAAAATACAAAAAGTATTTCTTCGGCAATTTCCTCTCAGCAGATTTCTGGCAAAAACTCTGAGAGTAAATAAAATTGCCATGAAAAGTTTCTCAAAAATCTGTCGTTCGGAGTCGACTTTAAACTGTCCCACCACTCATGTATAAAATTAACACACACACACAACATAAGTGCTGTGAGAAACTAGGTCGTAATCCTGACTGAAGGGTTGTAATGACCATTTATGTATGTATTTAAGCACAATATAACAAGTAACGAAAATTATGACATTTGAAAAACGCTCATAACATAAAAGCACAGGCCAATTTAGAGGGAGAAAAAAATTTTATATTTTGCGAAGCAAATGTGTTAGAAGCATAAGGGGATAAAGTAGAAAAATTAAATGTAAATAAACATTTATTTTGTGTTAAAAAAGGAAAAATTTGGAATATTATTCAATTTCTTCAATGAAAAGTTTAAAGATTCTTAAATATTTAAATATTAATCGAAATGTGGGTGATTTTCGGTCACAATGAATATAG
The DNA here is from genome assembly GCA_936449025.2 of Sarcophaga subvicina. Classification (NCBI taxonomy): domain Eukaryota; kingdom Metazoa; phylum Arthropoda; class Insecta; order Diptera; family Sarcophagidae; genus Sarcophaga; species Sarcophaga subvicina. Next base: position 68,995,631 of record OW388081.2, on the reverse strand, counting down.
TTTCTTGTGCAAGAGTTGAGTGAGAAGCTAAATATTAGAAGATCAAAATAGGACGTACTGCTCATAAAACAGCAGACTTTTTTCGCCGCCGCATGAGTCGCATAGAAAAGTAGAAAGTAAACCTACTTGATGCATTCTATGCGTCTATGCATTTTCTTGTAACTTGACACAAACAACTTCACTGATGCTACTTTTTCGGTATACGCATGTAACGCAAGGTCTCATGAAACGCATGGTATGGACTTTCGGCTTTGTCGTTTATTGCGTTTCAAGCAATAAGCATGAGCAAGCAAGAAGGGGTATAGGTAAGCAGAATTTAGTAAATAGTAGATAGTGTGCAACAAAGTGTTTTTTATTCATCATTCTTAAAAGAATAAAATTCATATTGTAATTTTTTGGTTTTGTTTTTAATTTGTCATTCATTTTGTGAAAGCGAATGCAGTAGTAGTAAAAAAAGATAAATTGTTATTTATTTTAAATTTTATTTTAGAACTAAATTTCAATTTTTTTTTGTCTAAGCGTTCAAGATCGGATGAGGTATCGGCACTGCGGCAATCTGCAAATAAATCAATAGAACTCGTCAACAGCTTAATTAGAAAAACATCGTCTACACAGGAAACAAAAGAAGACATTTTTTGTAAGCTGTTAGCCTACGAATTAAAAGAGCTTAAATTGGCAGAGTCTTACGATAATGTTACTGCCGAGATAATATTGATGGTCCGAAGAGCAAAAGCTGACGAACGAAAAAAACTATTACAATAGGCACCATGTTTTTGCTCTGAGACGACTACCCCCGAATCTACCGAACAATTTCCGCTTTCTACATTGCCAGAAAATATTAGCTATTCCCCGATTAAATTAGACAATACAGCGTTGGTGGAAACAAACGATTGTACTGAAACCGTATCGTGATATTATACGGTTGAAATTCAATCGATAGAAATTATCCAAACTTATGATATTTCAAAGCAAGCCATTGAAGGTATTTTTGATAATGAAATATAATAATGAAATGAAAAATAACGAATAGCAATAATAATGAATAATAATAACAATGAAATATATAAATATATATAGTTTTATATGTAAGATAGATGCCTTATATATATGTATATACATAAGCTATCTTTCTTATATTTAAGAATAAACCTGTGTTCCTTGAATTATCACAAATAAAGCAACAGTGTTGAATTTTCAAATAAAAAAAAAACTTTATTTAATAATATATTATTTTGCTTGTAGCTATTTTATAAAGCTTTTAAAAATTCAATTGCCGAAATTTCACAAAATTGTTAATATAATGTTTACAGCTTTCCCTCATTACAAAAATATTGAGTAAAATCTGTTCTTATTTCCTCATTGTTTCTATTATTATAACTACTTGTTCCTGCAATATTTTGTGATCCAGTAGCAGTGTCCGTATTATCAAAATCCATATTTTCAGGGTACCTTTCGCTTTTAAAAAATTAAAAAATTGAGGAGTACACAACATGCTTGAACTGTAGTGTGTTGGTCACACTTATCCACTGTTGTGTGTTGGTTATGTTTGTGCTACCTAAAAATGCATTTTGATACATTCCTCAATAATATAAACAAAACTGTCAATAGCTTAATATTTTTAAATCTGGCAAAAAGTGGACTTATCACGTTTACACATTAAGGTGACAATATACTTATATGTAAAGGGTGTTTTTTACAGAGGTATAGAAATTTAAGTTGCAATAAAACAACGATGGATTATTCGATTGACACGAATTTTATTTATCCGAAAGATAATCTTGTGGCATTACATTTTAAATATGAATTCTGGCATATGACAGCCACGGCTGGCGCGGAAGTAGTCCAATCTGGACGTCCAATTTTCGATGACTTTTTCCAACATTTGTGCCGTATGTCGGCAATAATACGGCGAATGTTGTCTTCCAAATGGTCAAGCGTTTGTGGCTTTACCGCATAGACCAATGACTTTACATAGCCCCACAGAAAGTAGTCTAGCAGTGTTAAATCACAAGATCTTGGAGGTCAATTCACAGGTCCAAAACGTGAAATTAGGCGGTCACCAAACGTGTCTTTCAATAAATCTATTGTGGCACGAGCTGTGGGACATGTTGCGCCGTCTTGTTGAAACCACATCTCCTGGACATCATGGTTATTCAATTCAGGAATGAAAAAGTTAGTAATGATGGCTCTATACCGATCACCATTGACTGTAACATTCTGGCCACCATCGTTTTTGAAAAAGTACGGACCAATGATTCCACCAGCCCATAAAGCGCACCAAACAGTCAGTTTTTCTGGATGTAACGGTGTTTCCACATACACTTGAGGATTACCTTCACTCCAAATGCGGCAGTTTTGTTTGTTGACGTAGCCATTCAACCAGAAGTGTGCGTCATCGCTAAACAAAATTCGCTTATGAAAATCGGGAACAACGGAAATCTCGTTTTGGGCCCATTCGACGAATCTACGCCTTACTTGATGATCGTTTGGCTTCAATTCTTGCACGAATTGGATTTTGTAAGCACGCAAACCAAGATCCTTTCGCAAAATCTTCCATAAAGTGGATGGACACAGATCCAATTCCTGTGCTCGATGACGGATGGACTCATTCGGGTCTTCCTCAATGCTACGCTCTACAGCAGCAATAGCTTCTTCTGTACGTACCGTACAGCGTCTCTGGGGATGCGAGTTATCAATAAGAGTAAACGTGGTGCGAAAACGTTCCATTGTTAATCGAATTAACTGCTCTGATGGACAGATAATGCAGATAATTTGCTATTTTCTGAAACTTTCTTCAATGTTTCCCTTGTAGCTAAGAACCTTAAGGTTACGTCCAATTTCTCCTCAACGGGAATACATTTTCTAATAGATGTATCAGACCGTTCAACATCTTTTTTTACAAAACCCAATATTTTTGAAAAACACTCTTGGTCCATACGTATGAACAAAGTATACGCTTTTGTATCGTCATACAAATTGTATTCCTTGAGGAGAAACTAGATGTTACCACCAGAATTTCGAGATTCCCACCATGGCTTAATCCAACAAGATCTGGGACTGCTTTTTGACTCTTCCTCTAGCAGTAGTGCTGGAGCTTCCAAATTGCAGGCACTTGATATTCCGCATAAAATAATCACCAGTGTTTCTTTATTTATTTATTTATTGTGAGAAACTAGATCGTAATCCTGACTGAAGGATTGTAACGACCAATTATGTATGTATGAATGTGTTTCTTTATTTATTTCCGACATATTTGCGTTTATTTTAAAATTATTCGTAAAAAGCCAAACATCAAATGAATGCAAAAACACTAATACATACAAAGCTCTGTATACGTATACATTTGTTGAAAAACGAATATTCATCCCGTGTAAATTGAAAAGAACAAAAATTGTGCGACTAAAAAATGTGCTCGTGTGAATTGGCTCATTAGAAAACACGAGTATTCGCTTTAATTACTTCGACATTTCAAGACGAGAGAAGATTACGAAGTTGATCGGCTTCAACTTCGGCATCAAATGTAAATTTGATTTGTTTAATGCACAAAGATGATTAAATGTGACTGTAGTTGTGAGAAGCATGTGTATAACCTGGAGGTAAATTGTTAGTACTCGTTAACCTAATAATATGTAGTTATAGTGCAAAACAGAAGAAAAAAGGCACAGCGCTGAATCCCTAAAGACAGCGTATTAAACTTGATAATTTTCTTCACTTGTCGTTGTTATTAGTGATTCAAATCGTAATATTTCTTTGGGTGAATAATTGAAATCTGAAAAAAAACGACAAGAACCTTCTGCTTTAGAAGCTGACAAGCAAATGAATGCAATCATTTACGAACATTATTAATGTTCGTGTCCTATGTGAGTAAAAAACGAATATGTTCGGCCCCCGGGGACTATTGGTGCCGACCACTGTTTTAATGGATTCAATAGAAAACATATTTTATTTGTTGTTTAAAGGGTTTTTAGGTTTTGTTTTAAACTTTAGTATAAAAGGAAAAATTAAATTCAACCACAGTGAATGATGCGCTGTATTGTGTGAATCGTTCACCGTTGTTTTGATTTGGTGTGCTTATGATTCTATATACCAGTGGTCGGTACTAATAGCCCCCATCCTAGAACCAGCAAGAAATTCAATTCGGAGTTGGCCGGAGAACTCTTCGACGGTACTAATATCGTAACCTCTCCGTTATCGGACGAAGAGGACACTGATGTGAAAATGGTTGATTCTCATGCCGATGCTGAGAGTCATCCAAATTAACCTCAAACACTCCAAAACTGATTCCGCAGCTATACTCCTCAGTCTAGCAGTAGAGGATGTAGAACTCGTTCTGGTCCAGGAACCCTGGGCTTGTGGGTAGTATGTTTGTGTACCTTCTGGGCCACTTTTTCCATACAAATTTGGGATCATCCCTACGCTACAACCGGTCATTTTCGGTTAGTCGATAGGTTTGTAACATGTATTGTGAAAAGATAATGCTTTTTAATATGTGTGTGTGTGTGTGTCATAGTTGGTTGAATGTTTTTTTTGTCTTGAGCCGGAGGTGGGAATCTTCGAAAGACACTTTTGTTCCAACAAAAGAGTGCACGATTCACCATCACTGGTGCCTACGTGCTAAACCCACCCCCTACACACTTCAACCACTCTCCCCCCGCGGTACTGCCGTAAGGTATTACTTCGCGGAGGGCTGGTTAGCTTGAAAGCTTTATCACATCAATTTAAATTTCGCCTCCGTTCCTCCAGTCTTCGTAGTACTATCATAACTTCAGCCATTCTCTGACTATATTGGCTCCATAGAATCCTACAGTTCAACAGCTCTTCCATTAGCCGGCTAGGTCCTAAATTCGTTTCTCCCGGCCATCTAAATCTGGGACAGCATGTTAGAATATGCTCCGCATCTTCCTCCTCATCTACACAGTTTGGGCATATAGGGGAAGTGTCATGACCAAATCTGTGCAGGTACTTCCTGAAGCACCCATGACCAGTTAGGAACTGGGTCACGTAGTAGTTCAACTCGCAATGTCCGTTCTTCATCCAAAGGGTTACATCAGGGACAAGACGAAATGTCCATCTTCCCTTTAAACTGCTCTCACATCGTGACTGCCATTTGTACATGGAAGTCCTTTGTTTCTCCGCTTTTATAGCCGCTATTTGTCCCGGGTACTCGCCAATATATCTATTGGTATTGTCTTGGCCAATACCAAAACTGCTTCATCAGACACTGTTCTGCAGCCACTTATTCGTCTAATCGCGCTTAGACGATACACCGAGGACAGTATCCACCTCGTCGTCCCCACCGAGAGTGCCTCCGACCATATTGGACAAGCATACATCATTATCGACGTTACTACCGCCGAAATTATTCTCCTTTCAAATGGACCTGGTCCTCCAAAATTTGGCATCATTCTCGCCAGTGCCTCCTGTGTTACAGATTCTTTTTTACCGATGTATTTCACGTGCTCCTTGAAGTTCAACCTGTCGTCTATAATCACTCCCAGGTATTTTATCGCCCTCTTCGATTCGATCCTTGTGCCTACAACGGTCACTTCCATCTTCTCCACTATCTTTCGGTCGCTTATCAAGACGGCCTTCGTTTTATGTGCAGCAAGTGTCAAACCTGCCTCATTCAGGCATGCTCCAACATTTCGAATCGCTGTGTTCGTTTTCTCCTCTATTTCTCCTACCGTTTTAGCTACCGAGACTATGGCAATGTCATCTGCAAAGCACACAATTGTAGTCCCGCTTGGCAATCGCAGTCGAAGTACTCCATCGTACATAATGTTCGATAATAGTGGCCCAAGTACAGAGTCCTGCGGGACTCCCGCCGTCACTACGTATTCCTGCTCTCCTTCATCCGTTAGGTATATTAGCTTCCTGTCCTGAAAGTAATTGTTCAGAATCTCCATTAAGTATGGCGGTGTAGCCATATTAAAGAGGGCTCTCATAATCCGCCCCCAATTCGCCGAGTTGAACGCGTTTCTAACGTCAAATGTGACAACCACGCAGTACTCCTTGGTGCCAAATCTCCATCTTTCGCCCTCTATTGCATCTCTTACAATGTCGACCACCCTCCTTATCGCATCAACAGTGGACCGTCCTTTCCTAAATCCGTATTGCATGTCCGAGAGAGCTCCTCCTGCCTCGGCACACGTTAGTAATCGATTGTATATTACCCTCTCCAGTATTTTTCCCATCGTGTCAAGTAGGCAGATGGGCCGATACGACGATGGTTCCCCTGGCGGTTTACCAAGTCTTGGAATGATAACCAATTTCTGCTTCTTCCACCTACGTGGAAAAACACTCTCGACGAAGCAACTGTTGAACACCTTGGCGAAGGTATCCAGTCTGAGCCGGATAGCCGCCTTAAGTGCCCTATTCGGGATTCCATCCGGCCCCGGTGTTTTCCTATCTCCTATTCCAGTGCATACTGCGAGTACCTCCTCTCCTGTTACCTCGGGTATGGTATGAGTGGCCTCCGGCTCCCTACTTATAAAAGTGTAGTGACAACCTAGTTTAGGCTGTTCTCGAGCACCGATTCTCTTGCAGACGACTCTGTACGCCGTCCCAAAAGGATTGATGTCAGCTTCCTGGCATATCCGCTGAAAGGATAGTTTCTTGCTCCTTTTAATGGATCTTCTAAGTTGATGCCTTAGATCCTCATATGAAGCCCCTTCGGCTTCCCATGTCGGTCTTCCTCTCGTGCACTGGGCCCGTCTTCTCGCCCCAAAGCATGCCGACCGCAGTCTTCGAATCTCGTCATTCCACCAGTAGCAGGGGGAACGTCCCCTACACACAGTTTTCCCAGGCATAGCAGCATCACATGCAGTGTTGAGCATTTCGTATACACCGCTCACTAATTCCTCGACCGTGCTGCCAGTCGTATGAAAAGACGACAACATCAATATATACGTCTCCTCGTCAAAGCGGGAGTCCTTCCATTTAGGTCCCGTAAACTTTGGCAATCCATATCCACTCGTGTTGCACCCAGTAACCGTCATCACGATTGCCTGATGGTCGGTATTCGTGAAGTCCTCAGTTAGCCTCCACGCGGTCGGCGAAACAAGGCCATCGCTCACAAACGACAAATCTATTATCGAGCTCGATCCAGCTCTCCTGAATGTGCTTCCTCTTCCGTCATTTATCAGCTCCACAGGAAGGGAAGCGAACGTATCCAAGAGGCAGCGACCCCTGGCGTTAGTATATCTACTACCCCATTCGGCCGCCCAAGCGTTAAAATCTCCTCCAATAATAACGGGGATGTTCAGGCGCCCCCCTTGTTTTTATGTTATGTTTTTTTTTTTGGTTTTCAGGGTTGGTTTTTTATTTTGCACACGTTAATAAAAAATGTAATTTTTGTGTGAAACTATTAACAAATAATACAAAGAACTAATAATAATAATAATTTTTAAGTTTTTCATTCCAGAAATTACAAAATATTTGTCACTTTCAGCAGCAACAATTTTTTATAAGCAGTATGCCTTATTTTGATCTTGTAATAGTTAGCTTCTTTCTTACTTTTTGCACAAGAAACTATATTAATTGGTACCGAAAATCACACATATTTCCATTCATAATTAAATTTTTGGAAATTTTCTAAATTTTCATCGAAGAAATTAAAAAATATTCAAAATTTCCCCTTTTTAACAGAAAATAAATGTTTATTCACATTTAATTTTTCTACTTTTTTCGACAAGTTTTCACTCTGTATATCTGTTGCTTCTAAGTCGTTTGCTTCGCAAATCATATAACATTTTTTTCTCCCTCTAATTAAAGGCTGGTTTGCGTTTTTCAAACGTCATAATTGGTAACCCGGTGCTACGCAACACATACTATATACATGCATTGAATCACACAAAGAAAATATTATTCAACAATGTTTCATTCTCTTAAGCATGAATGCTCTTATAACTCTTCACAATACACCGTAGCAATAGAATCAAATAGTGAATCAATTCACACCAGCACAATTGTGCTGGCGTAAAATGGTAGCTTATAGGCAAAAGGGGCGTAAAGTTGGCGTAAAGTTTCCAACAGCTACAACCCCGCATCACCAGCACAAAACTAATCATACACATATCTAAAAATCAGGGTTGTAAATTTTTTTTCAACAGAGTTGCTTTAAGCCGAATGTCCATAACATCCGTTTCAAGCGAACGTTATATGCGATTCTTGCATTCTATGCCGTTTTTATTGCAAGTTACACACATTGCGTTTTATGCGACTGGTTTTTTTTTGTTTTGATCAGCTGTTGTGGTAAACAACAAACAAGCAAACTAGAACAGTTTTGGGAAAAAGAGAAAATCAAATTGTAATTTTAAAAGAATTTATGGATTCAATAACATGTTTATAAATTTACATATATGATATTTTGTGCTGCTAAGAAGTCGCCGTAGTCTAGTAGGTCTAGTAGTAGTGTGTTGGCTTATTAGACGTAAAGCCAGGGTTCGAGCCCCAGGCTGGACATCAAAACAAAATACAAAAAGTATTTTTTCGGCGATTTCCTCTCAGCAGATTTCTGGCAAAAACTCTGAGAGTAAATAAAATTGCCATGAAAAGTTTCTCAAAAATCTGTCGTTCGGAGTCGACTTCATGTATAAAATTAACACACACACACAACATAAGTGCTGTGAGAAACTAGGTCGTAATCCTGACTGAAGGGTTGTAATGACCATTTATGTATGTATTTAAGCACAATATAACAAGTAAAGAAAATTATCACATTTGAAAAACGCTCATAACATAAAAGCACAGGCCAATTTAGAGGGAGAAAAAAATTTTATATTTTGCGAAGCAAATGTGTTAGAAGCATAAGGGGATAAAGTAGAAAAATTAAATATAAATAAACATTTATTTTGTGTTAAAAAAGGAAAAATTTGGAATATTATGCAATTTCTTCAATGAAAAGTTTAAAGATTCTTAAATATTTAAATATTAATCGAAATGTGGGTGATTTTCGGTCACAATGAATATAGTTTCTTGTGCAAGAGGTGAGTGAGAAGCTAAATATTAGAAGATCAAAATAGGACGTACTGCTCATAAAACAGCAGACTTTTTTCGCCGCCGCATGAGTCGCATAGAAAAGTAGAAAGTAAACCTACTTGATGCATTCTAAGCGTCTATGCATTTCGGTATACGCATGTAACGCAAGGTCTCATGAAACGCATGGTATGGACTTTCGGCTTTGTCGTTTATTGCGTTTTTTATTCATCATTCTTAAAAGAATAAAATTCATATTGTAATTTTTTGGTTTTGTTTTCAATTTGTCATTCATTTTGTGGAAGCGAATGCAGTAGTAGTAAAAAAAGATAAATTGTTATTTATTTTAAATTTTATTTTAGAACTAAATTTCAATTTTTTTTTGTCTAAGCGTTCAAGATCGGATGAGGTATCGGCACTGCGGCAATCTGCAAATAAATCAATAGAACTCGTCAACAGCTTAATTAGAAAAACATCGTCTACACAGGAAACAAAAGAAGAAATTTTTTGTAAGCTGTTAGCCTGCGAATTAAAAGAGCTTAAATTGGCAGAGTCATACTATGTTCAGACATGTACATTTATTGAATTAATATTCGATTTATTGATAACAATATTTTTAGTGTTCAGACACAAAATTTATTTGACAGCTGGTAAACAAAACAGCTGATTGCTTCAACAACATTGCTTTTATTTTAGTCGTGAAAATTAGTGCCAAAATTTTTTTAGAAAAAATGGAAAACAGTTTAACTTTGGAAAAGCTTTTACTAATGATTAACCGAAACGCCGAGTTGTTGCGGTTAGTAGGTATATATAGTAGTATTTCTGACTCCAAAGTGGCTTCTCTCAGAAGAATGAGAAAGAAAAATTTAATAATACTGCATAGCTTGGAGAAAAGAAAGCTTTTGCTTATGGCACTGTTGGAGGAAAATGAAACCCAAAGGTCTTTATGGAAATTGGTAAGTAAAATATGAACAATATTGATCAATTCAATAACAACATTTCCAATTTTCAGAACCGCCCATCGACATTTTGGGAACTCAATTGTCAATGCAACGACGACCAATTTTTTAAAATGCATTTTCGCATGACCCGAAATAGTTTTGACTTACTCTGTGGTTTGCTCTTGAATTTAAGCAAGGATGACACAAGGTGGCGAAAAGCAATAACATTAGAAAAGCGCGTAGCCATCGCTTTGTTCACACTAAGTTCATCTGGGGAGTACAGAGTAGTTTCCGAGCTTTTTGGTGTGGGTAAATCTACTGTGTGCACAATCTTAATTGAATTTTGTGAGGAAGTGTGGCAGGTGTTGTCCAAAACTTATATTAAAAAATTGCCTCCAACGCAAGAACTTGTAAATGAATGCGTTGACGGATTCCAAAGGCTTGGTTTTCCACAATGTCTAGGGGCCATTGGTAAGTTTGATATTGTTGATATTTTGTACCATTTTATATGACACCATAAATAAAAGAATCTTCACGTGACAAGCAATTCCAATTTATATTTACAGATGGGTGCCATATTGAAATTAAGCCCAACCAAAACGATGCCACTGACTACTATAACTATAAGGGATGGTATTCTATGGTACTTTTGGCCCTTGTGGATTACAGGTACAAAATATTATTTTTTTGTTGTTCAAATATTTAATGTGTCATAAACAGGTATCGTTTTTTATATATAAACATTGGGGCCCCTGGACGTTGCAACGATTCCCAAATTTATAATAAATCCCTATTAAAGACGGTACTGGAGAACTCTGATGTATTGAAAAGCCACACGAAGCAAATAGGTGATATTCAAATGCCAGTTTGCATTTTGGGAGACTCCGCCTTTAGATTCTCCACTAATCTAATGAAACCGTACCCGTTTTCATTGGCGTTATCCGGTGAACAAAAGTTGTTCAACTACCAATTATCGAGGTGCAGAAGAGTGGTAGAGAACGCATTTGGTCACCTCAAAGCACGTTTTCGCCGTATTGGCAAAGGAATAGATAATCGAGTAGGAAACGCGCCGATTATTGTTCGAGCCTGCTGCGTTTTACACAACTTCCTAAATGAAAGAAATGACAACATAAACCAGCTTTGGCTTGAAGCCATTAAAGATTTCAGAACAAATCGGGAGAGCCCAACAGATAGCACTACCATTGGTGATATCGAACCGACCGCTGAATCTATACGACAAAACTTATGTTCCTATTTCAGTAAGTACAAACACAAAATTTAATTTTTTAACATTTTTATTTTATTATTTATTTAAAAAAGAAATTAAAGCATTACTAAGCCTTTTATTTTCTTCGGCAATGCTGTTCAATAATTCTACTTTTTTTCTTCTAATTTTATCTTTTTTTCTCTAAATCTATTAATACAATTTCGTGTTCTTCGCTTTTTTTTAAATGCATTTTCAATTCATCTAATGTGGTTTTAAAATTTTCTAAAATAACGTCCCTAAAATTAATTTTTTGTTTTTCCTTTGCAGGTTCCGCCGCACTGCATCCTGGTGAAGGAGAATTCAATAACAGCGGCGATGGTGGTGCAGACATTGGTGAATCTGGCGATGGTGTAGGCACTGATACATTCGAAACATCTGCATAAATAAAAAAAATTGTAATTAGTAACACAAATGAAAACAATAATTTTTAATAAAACGTAAAAACAAAACTTACCGTCAATGCTTTCCAATATTTGCTCACTGAAACAGTTAGCCTTAAATCCGCCAATAATTTGGTGGACAACCCCATAATGGCACCATGTCGAAGGTGACCCACCAGAAACTCCCATCGCCGTCTTCTCCTTCCTGAAAAATAGAAAAATTTTAAAACAAGTTTTAGGAAGTAAGTTTTATATGTAAATACCTGTACCGCTGGGTGAAATTTTGCAATTTCACCTGCACATCCCGGGGGGTGCAGGAGTGTCCCTGCCCTCTGAGCTCCTCCGCCATCTCCGCATATATGTGGCCATTTTTACGATGTCCACGGAGCGCACTTAGTTTGGTTGGCCACATATCAAGCAGGGCTGCCTCGCTTGCCTCACTCCAGCCCATTCTATTTTTCTTGCTTTTTTCTTTAATATAAATAATAAATAAATTAATTCTTATTAGAAATTGTAAAAATATAAAATACAAACCTTTCTGCTGACCTTCCATTTTTTGTTTGTCTTTCTTTTGTTTTTGTTTGTTGTTGACATTTGAGTTGTCAAATATAAACAGAAAGTGTTCGGAAAATAGTAATATGCTCACTGAACGTACTTATGACAGTGCTGTATTTGAATTTTTTATCAATAATATAACAATTTATGAATTTATTGAGCAATAATTAATTGACATTTTATATGAAAAATTGATATCAATAATGTCGTTTATTGCTATTTTCTCAATATACGTGTATGTCTGAACATAGTATTACGATAATGTTACTGCCGAGATAATATTGATGGTGACGAACGAAATTTCCGCTTTCTACATTGCCAGAAAATATTAGCTATTCCCCGATTAAATTAGACAATACAGCGTTGGTGGAAACAAACGATTGTACTGAAACCGTATCGTGATATTATACGGTTGAAATTCAATCGATAGAAATTATCCAAACTTATGATATTTCAAAGCAAGCCATTGAAGGTATTTTTGATAATGAAATATAATAATGAAATGAAAAATAACGAATAGCAATAATAATGAATAATAATAACAATGAAATATATAAATATATATAGTTTTATATGTAAGATAGATGCCTTATATATATGTATATACATAAGCTATCTTTCTTATATTTAAAAATAAACCTGTGTTCCTTGAATTATCACAAATAAAGCAACAGTGTTGAATTTTCAAATAAAAAAAAAACTTTATTTAATAATATATTATTTTGCTTGTAGCTATTTTATAAAGCTTTTAAAAATTCAATTGCCGAAATTTCACAAAATTGTTAATATAATGTTTACAGCTTTCCCTCATTACAAAAATATTGAGTAAAATCTGTTCTTATTTCCTCATTGTTTCTATTATTATAACTACTTGTTCCTGCAATATTTTGTGATCCAGTAGCAGTGTCCGTATTATCAAAATCCATATTTTCAGGGTACCTTTCGCTTTTAAAAAATTAAAAAATTGAGGAGTACACAACATGCTTGAACTGTAGTGTGTTGGTCACACTTATCCACTGTTGTGTGTTGGTTATGTTTGTGCTACCTAAAAATGCATTTTGATACATTCCTCAATAATATAAACAAAACTGTCAATGACCAACGGCACTATTGCATTATACAAATTTTAAGTACGTAATAATTGCAAAGTAGCAAAATGCTGACCACTCACACTCTAAGTTAAGTAAAAACTAAATTAGGTCATAAGTATTATGTAAAGAAATTAGACTTAAGTAAAAACTAAATTAAGTCATAAGTATTAATATGTAAAGAAATTGGACTTAAGAAATTTATATAAATAGCTGTAAGTTGGTTGATAGAATTAGAATAAAATTTATGATCATAACGGCTCTTTAGCTGATAAAGAAACTTTTTTATTCTCATTTAAACTGCGGCTTATTAGCCATAACTAAGCGGCGTGCTCGCCTTAATAATAAGCAAACCCGGACAGACAAAAAACTGACCGACAATCTAAATACACAAACATTACTTTCATTATATGGCGATCCTGCCATATCGTTGTAACTTTGAGTTTGTAGTATACGAAATCGGTTGGAAAAAATACCAAAAGCTCGTTCAATATTTTGCCTAGCATGTCTTAGTCTGCTATTAAAAATAGTTTTGTCTTTTAATAACTTCGAGTTGCTATAAGGAGTTAACATATGCCTTCCATTTGGGAAAGCATTATCGGCCACTATGACATATGGCAGTTTTCTGTTACTACCAATAACTTTTGGCTCAGGGAAATTAGAATCGTTCTCTAATATATATATCAAATCCGAACGATCTAAAACTCCACCATCGGAATTTTGTCCATTACACCCAACGTCAATGTACAAAAATTTCCCATACCAATCTGCCAAAGATAACAGGGCAATACTAGTAAATCCTTTATAGTTATGAAATAAATTGGCTTTCTTCTTTTTTGGCTTGAATTTGATATGCTTCCCATCAAGGGCCCCTAAGCACAAGGTGAATTGTCACCGACTTTCAAATTCATTGGCTCCTTGCAGCGATTTTTCTTTTGATTCTGGAAACTTTTATTGAAAATATTAAAAACAAAAGAAAATACAGCAAGAAAATATACACCAATATTACGGCGATACAAAAAACTGTCTAACTTTTTAGCTTAATATTTTTAAATCTGGCAAAAAGTGGACTTATCACGTTTACACATTAAGGTGACAATATACTTATATGTAAAGGGTGTTTTTTATAGAGGTATAGAAATTTAAGTTGCAATAAAATAACGATGGATTATTCGATTGACATGAATTTTATTTATCCGAAAGATAATCTTGTGGCATTACATTTTAAATATGATTTCTGGCATATGACCGCCACGGCTGGCGCGGATGTAGTCCAATCTGGACGTCTAATTGTCGATGACTTTTTCCAACATTTGTGGCCGTATATCGGCAATAATACGGCGAATGTTGTCTTCCAAATGGTCAAGCGTTTGTGGCTTTACCGCATAGACCAATGACTTTACATAGCCCCACAGAAAGTAGTCTAGCAGTGTTAAATCACAAGATCTTGGAGGCCAATTCACAGGTCCAAAACGTGAAATTAGGCGGTCACCAAACGTGTCTTTCAATAAATCTATTGTGGCACGAGCTGTGGGACATGTTGCGCCGTCTTGTTGAAACCACATCTCCTGGACATCATGGTTATTCAATTCAGGAATGAAAAAGTTAGTAATGATGGCTCTATACCGATCACCATTGACTGTAACAGTCTGGCCACCATCGTTTTTGAAAAAGTACGGACCGTCATCGCTAAACAAAATTCGCTTATGAAAATCGGGAACAACGGTAATCTCGTTTTGGGCCCATTCGACGAATCTACGCCTTACTTGATGATCGTTTGGCTTCAATTCTTGCACGAGTTGGATTTTGTAAGCACGCAAACCAAGATCCTTTCGCAAAATCTTCCATAAAGTGGATGGACACAGATCCAATTCCTGTGCTCGATGACGGATGGACTCATTCGGGTCTTCCTCAATGCTACGCTCTACAGCAGCAATAGCTTCTTCTGTACGTACCGTACAGCGTCTCTGGGGATGCGAGTTATCAATAAGAGTAAACGTGGTGCGAAAACGTTCCATGGTTAATCGAATTAACTGCTCTGATGGACGATTTTGTCGACGATAAAATGGACGTAGTGCGCGATACGTTTTCCGCACAGATACATTATTTTCGAAATAAAATTGCAGTATTGGCAAGCGTTGTTCAGGCGTGACTCTATTCATTATGAATTGCCAAACCAAACTGAGAATAAATCACTTGACAGCTGTTAAATCGGTCGCCATCTTGAAAAGTAATGCCAACTTAAAGTTCTATACCTCTGTAAAAAACACCCTTTACATACTTGTAAAAACTCTTTCTTCATATTTCTATAAATTGCACTACACACTTCCATTACAACAAAGCTTAAATAGGATGCAGATAATTTGCTATTTTCTGAAACTTTCTTCAATGTTTCCCTTGTAGCTAAGAACCTTAAGGTTACGTCCAATTTCTCCTCAACGGGAATACATTTTCTAATAGATGTATCAGACCGTTCAACATCTTTTTTTACAAAACCCAATATTTTTGAAAAACACTCTTGGTCCATGCGTATGAACAAAGTATACGCTTTTGTATCGTCATACAAATTGTATTCCTTGAGGAGAAACTAGATGTTACCACCAGAATTTCGAGATTCCCACCATGGCTTAATCCAACAAGATCTGGGCCTGCTTTTTGACTCTTCCTCTAGCAGTAGTGCTGGAGCTTCCAAATTGCAGGCACTTGATATTCCGCATAAAATAATCACCAGTGTTTCTTTATTTATTTATTTATTGTGAGAAACTAGATCGTAATCCTGACTGAAGGATTGTAACGACCAATTATGTATGTATGAATGTGTTTCTTTATTTATTTCCGACATATTTGCGTTTATTTTAAAATTATTCGTAAAAAGCCAAACATCAAATGAATGCAAAAACACTAATACATACAAAGCTCTGTATACGTATACATTTGTTGAAAAACGAATATTCATCCCGTGTAAATTGAAAAGAACAAAAATTGTGCGACTAAAAAATGTGCTCGTGTGAATTGGCTCATTAGAAAACACGAGTATTCGCTTTAATTACTTCGTCATTTCAAGACGAGAGAAGATTACGAAGTTGATCGGCTTCAACTTCGGCATCAAATGTAAATTTGATTTGTTTAATGCACAAAGATGATTAAAATGTGACTGTAGTTGTGAGAAGCATGTGTGTAACCTGGAGGTAAATTGTTAGTACTCGTTAACCTAATAATATGTAGTTATAGTGCAAAACAGAAGAAAAAAGGCACAGCGCTGAATCCCTAAAGACAGCGTATTAAACTTGATAATTTTCTTCACTTGTCGTTGTTATTAGTGATTCAAATCGTAATATTTCTTTGGGTGAATAATTGAAATCTGAAAAAAAAAACGACAAGAACCTTCTGCTTTAGAAGCTGACAAGCAAATGAATGCAATCATTTACGAACATTATTAATGTTCGTGTCCTATGTGAGTAAAAAACGAATATGTTCGGCCCCCGGGGACTATTGGTGCCGACCACTGTTTTAATGGATTCAATAGAAAACATATTTTATTTGTTGTTTAAAGGGTTTTTAGGTTTTGTTTTAAACTTTAGTATAAAAGGAAAAATTAAATTCAACCACAGTGAATGATGCGCTGTATTGTGTGAATCGTTCACCGTTGTTTTGATTTGGTGTGCTTATGATTCTATATACCAGTGGTCGGTACTAATAGCCCCCATCCTAGAACCAGCAAGAAATTCAATTCGGAGTTGGCCGGAGAACTCTTCGACGGTACTAATATCGTAACCTCTCCGTTATCGGACGAAGAGGACACTGATGTGAAAATGGTTGATTCTCATGCCGATGCTGAGAGTCATCCAAATTAACCTCAAACACTCCAAAACTGATTCCGCAGCTATACTCCTCAGTCTAGCAGTAGAGGATGTAGAACTCGTTCTGGTCCAGGAACCCTGGGCTTGTGGGTAGTATGTTTGTGTACTTTCTGGGCCACTTTTTCCATACAAATTTGGGATCATCCCTACGCTACAACCGGTCATTTTCGGTTAGTCGATAGGTTTGTAACATGTATTGTGAAAAGATAATGCTTTTTAATATGTGTGTGTGTGTGTGTGTCATAGTTGGTTGAATATTTTTTTTTGTCTTGAGCCGGAGGTGGGAATCTTCAGCCACTTATTCGTCTAATCGCGCTTAGACGATACACCGAGGACAGTATCCACCTCGTCGTCCCCACCGAGAGTGCCTCCGACCACATTGGACAAGCATACATCATTATCGCATACATTATTATGGTCCTCCAAAATTTGGCATCATTCTCGCCAGTGCTCCCTGTGTTACAGATTCTTTTTTACCGTTGTATTTCACGTGCTCCTTGAAGTTCAACCTGTCGTCTATAATCACTCCCAGGTATTTTATCGCCCTCTTCGATTCGATCCTTGTGCCTACAACGGTCACTTCCATCTTCTCCACTATCTTCCGGTCGCTTATCAAGACGGCCTTCGTTTTATGTGCAGCAAGTGTCAAACCTGCCTCATTCAGGCATGCTCCAACATTTCGAATCGCTGTGTTCGTTTTCTCCTCTATTTCTCCTACCGTTTTAGCTACCGAGACTATGGCAATGTCATCTGCAAAGCACACAATTGTAGTCCCGCTTGGCAATCGCAGTCGAAGTACTCCATCGTACATAATGTTCGATAATAGTGGCCCAAGTACAGAGTCCTGCGGGACTCCCGCCGTCACTACGTATTCCTGCTCTCCTTCATCCGTTAGGTATATTACCTTCCTGTCCTGAAAGTAATTGTTCAGAATCTCCATTAAGTATGGCGGCGTAGCCATATTAAAGAGGGCTCTCACAATCCGCCCCCAATTCGCCGAGTTGAACGCGTTTCTAACGTCAAATGTGACAACCACGCAGTACTCCTTGGTGCCAAATCTCCATCTTTCGCCCTCTATTGCATCTCTTACAATGTCGACCACCCTCCTTATCGCATCAACAGTGGACCGTCCTTTCCTAAATCCGTATTGCAGGTCCGAGAGAGCTCCTCCTGCCTCGGCACACGTTAGTAATCGATTGTATATTACCCTCTCCAGTATTTTTCCCATCGTGTCAAGTAGGCAGATGGGCCGATACGACGATGGTTCCCCTGGCGGTTTACCA
The DNA here is from genome assembly GCA_936449025.2 of Sarcophaga subvicina. NCBI lineage: Eukaryota > Metazoa > Arthropoda > Insecta > Diptera > Sarcophagidae > Sarcophaga > Sarcophaga subvicina. Next base: position 68,977,281 of record OW388081.2, on the reverse strand, counting down.
AGTTTTGGAATGATAACCAATTTCTGCTTCTTCCACCTACGTGGAAAAACACTCTCGACGAAGCAACTGTTGAACACCTTGGCGAAGGTATCCAGTCTGAGCAGGATAGCCGCCTTAAGTGCCCTATTCGGGATTCCATCCGGCCCCGGTGTTTTCCTATCTCCTATTCCAGTGCATACTGCGAGTACCTCCTCTCCTGTTACCTCGGGTATGGTATGAGTGGCCTCTGGCTCCCTACTTATAAAAGTGTAGTGACAACCTAGTTTAGGCTGTTCTCGAGCACCGATTCTCTTGCAGACGACTCTGTACGCCGTCCCAAAAGGATTGATGTCAGCTTCCTGGCATATCCGCTGAAAGGATAGTTTCTTGCTCCTTTTAATGGATCTTCTAAGTTGATGCCTTAGATCCTCATATGAAGCCCCTTCGGCTTCCCATGTCGGTCTTCCTCTCGAGCGCTGGGCCCGTCTTCTCGCCCCAAAGCATGCCGACCGCAGTCTTCGAATCTCGTCATTCCACCAGAAGCAGGGGAACGTCCCCTACACACAGTTCTCCCAGGCATAGCAGCATCACATGCAGTGTTGAGCATTTCGTATACACCGCTCACTAATTCCTCGACCGTGCTGCCAGTCGTATGAAAAGACGACAACATCAATCTATACGTCTCCTCGTCAAAGCGGGAGTCCTTCCATTTAGGTCCCGTAAACTTTGGCAATCCATATCCACTCGTGTTGCACCCAGTAACCGTCATCACGATTGCCTGATGGTCGGTATTCGTGAAGTCCTCAGTTAGCCTCCACGCGGTCCGCGAAACAAGGCCATCGCTCACAAACGACAAATCTATTATCGAGCTCGATCCAGCTCTCCTGAATGTGCTTCCTCTTCCGTCATTTATCAGCTCCACAGGAAGGGAAGCGAACGTATCCAAGATGTGCAGGCGCCCCCCTCGGGGGGGGGGGAGGGGCGTAACAGCTGTAGACGAAAACTCCCTTTATCCTGGCCATAACAAAACCAATGTCCCGCGTATAGGTTTGCCGGAAGGGTAATGAACCACAAGTCCATATAGCCGCAGTACTAAATCCGTCCGTGATCCAAGTACTATTCATCGGTACCCTATGATTGCCACATCGATATTCTCCTCCTTTACTCTCTGGACCAATAGGTCCTGGGCTGCTTCGCAACGATTCAGATTAATTTGTATTACCCTCATCTCCTAGAACGTGATTTAAGAGCGCTTTGAAACTGAGGACACTTCCTGCTCCCCGCGATATGTTTGGCGAACCTTGGGTTGTCCACTTTGCAGAACATGCAGAGTGGTTCCCGTTCGCAATTCCCAGCAATGTGACCGTCCTGTCCACACTTGCGGCATGTTCCCGAGCGGTCAACTTTACTCTTGCACAGGCGGGCTATATGTCCAAACTGCAAGCATCGGAAGCATTTCGTCGGAATGTTCCTCTCGCGAATCCTGCATATGACCCAGCCGATCCTAATTCTACCATAGTTGGTTGAATGTGCTTTTTAATGTGTGTGTGTGTGTTATAGTTGGCTGAGTGATAGGTATGTAAGATTTGTTAGAAAGAGTAGGGTTATGCAGGGTGATTGTGATACGTTTATGACGGTTGTTTTATGGCTTCATATTTTCGTTTTGAAAAGTAAGCTAAATATTTTATTTGTATGTAACATATATTAGAGAGAGATGTAGGGTTATGTAGGGTGATTGTGATGCGTTTATGCCGGTTGTTTAGTTTATTCAATGCAAAACGTATATCAAAATACATACTGTATGGCGCGTGTAGGCAAAAAAATATTTCATATATTTTTCATTATGATATTTGATCTGCTAAATTCTCATGCTTTACCAGGTGTGATTAATGTTGAAATAAAAAAATTATTTTGTTTTATTTTTATATTAATATTTTTATTGGAAAAAAATATTATTCTAAAACTTATACTAAATACATTTCTTAGGATTATAATTAAATTTTATTAAAAGTACAGTTTTTACATTTCAATACATAAAAGAAATTTATTATTTTTCTTCAGATTTTTACAGGTTCAAATTTAAAAATACTTTTATAAAGATTAAAAAGCTTAAGTATTAACAAATATTGTGTATAGAATGTTTGACATCGACAAATGTTGAAAGATTGTGAATAAGTATTTTCACAGTTAGATCTATGTATGATATTATTAACACATATAAATTGATAATTTCAATAATTATAAGTTCTTAATTCATCTATAAGTTTCAAAAATAAATCTATATTTTCTTTATCAATCTGATTACTATGCTTTGTTAATAATTCAACTGATAACATCATTTTTGAGTTAAAATTATTGATATACTTTATGTATACTGTACAAAGAGTTTGGACCTACTAAAAATAAAATTAACAACTTCAAAGGTTTTATTGATTAACAATGTTTTCTCTTTTTAACAAAATTTCTAAATAAAATTACATTGTTTTCAGTACATGTATGATTAAAATTATTATGATTTTCACAAATCTTTATATTTGGATTATCTTTATACAAAGTTTTTATGTTTGTACAATTCCAATAATCTAAATTAATTATATATATTTGTATTTCTTTTTCAAGTAGTTCTCTTAACCATCTGACTTTCATATCCTTTAACATATACAACAGGGTATTCTTCTTCTTCTTCCCTTTTTTATAGTTAGTATTAGATATTCTATTAAGTCTTTCATTGTAGACTCTCCAGTATTCCAATCTAATCCATGCAAGTGATTATATAGACATTTATTTGTAACTCTATCCTTTTTACTTAATTCTGAATATTTTGTTGTTGATTTTATGTGAAAAGTTTTTCTTTCAAAATCACTGATTGAAAAACAAACTTCTTTAGCATAATATTTATTATTAATAAAAAATCCTTGTAAATCGATAACTATAAAATTATCGTGTTGCTCCATTATAACCGCTTACAAAAAACTAACATAAGATTATATAAAACAGATTCTATTTATATTTTTTCTTTTGCTTAGGAATTACTTTTCAAAAAATAATTTATAGTGAACTCCATCCATAACTCTTTTTAAATAATAGTTTCCAGTTGATAGATCGTCCATAACTTCCTCTGATAGGTTTGTGTATCTCCGGCAAGAAGATTATATGTGTTTCCAACTCTATCATTGTTCTTGGATCATATGTTGTAAACTTTTTTAAACATTTTAAAATTTTAAATTTCTCGTTTATAGGGAGTTGTTTCAAAGGTAATATATCCTTTAAATATTTTTTGTTGGTGATATTGTTGAGATACTTTAATGTATTGTTCATGTTTTATAGATATGTTTAGTTCACAAAGAGGAGAAGCGGAGAAGAGGTTTTTTCTTTTAGAACAAAGGGGAATGTAATTAACAATTTCTTTTTTATAATTAATTTTTATGTGGTTATAGTCATAACAGATTTATTTATATAAAATATCGACGCTGATTCAGCATAATTAACTTCACCGACAGAACCGCCACTGCGGTTAACTTGTATATTAAAAATTTTTGGTATAAATAACGGTAGTTGTTAGTTAACAGAAACAATCCTGTTTAAAAATCTATTTAACACATTACAAGCTCGTAAACAAAAAAAAAAATAAATAAATAAAAAATGGCTGGCGGTTTTACTTGTGAATTTTGTAAAAAAGTATTCACTCTGAATACGAATTTAAGAAGACATATTAGAAATCAGTATAAATTACATCAGTCCGAGCCCTGGCAAGAAAACCCCTGAAAACATGCGTAGTAAATTCAAGAAGATTAGTGACAGTCGACCTACCTTTCAAAAAACCACGTTGGAAAGGGGATATTAAAGATCTCGTATTAAAAGAGAGATAATCCGTCACCAGTTTCTCCATTAACTTGGGAATAGCACTGAGTTTGGCAATACCCCTGTAATTGGAAATATTGGATTTATTACCTGACTTATGCAAAGGAATTATAAATGAACTCTTCCAAATAGATGGAAAATGACCAGCCCTCAGAAGCCCATTGAATATAAAGGTCAAAGGACCACTCAAAACAACAGCGCACTTTTTCAAAATACAGGCCGGAACCCCGTCAGGGCCCGGCAAGTATGTAAGTTTCAGTCCAGACAAAGACTCAAGAACAGATTCCTCATCAAATGAATATATATTAGAAATAGAGACACTTCCCACTGAATAAGGATACGAAAAGCCGCTACTCAGATAAGGTCCCGAGTCCAACTGCCTATAAATAGACTGAAAAAAGTCAGCAAACATATTAGAAATATCAAGGTAATTAGAGGACGATACGTCCCCATAAAACATCTCAGTGGGAAACAAAGATGATTTACGTTTAGCTCGAACGAAGTCATAAAACGACTTAGGATCGCTAGCGAAGTTCGACCTAACCCTAATCATATATTCCTCATAACAGAAATCATTCATTCTACGATAATCCGCACGCGCCCTAGAGTAAAGAGCATAATCAATATCAGTACCTGATCTAACAAACTTCTTAAATAATCTTGATTTTCTGTTCCTCAACCTTGACAGTCTAGCCGAATTCCACGGAGGACCAGAACGCTCCAAATGACTATTTATAAATGGAACACACTCCCTAAAACATTTAAATAATACCTCATAAAAGCCATCCACGATCCTGTCAAGTAAAAGAGAGTCATATGGTGGTGAAATTAGCACAGACGACCAATCTACAGAGGATAGTAGTGTATTCAAACAACTAAAATCCGTACGATGGAAATTAAAACGCCCCTCATCACTAAATAAGCGATTTATTAAAGGAAGTAAACAAAGATCAACTTCAATAGAAAGTAACAACGTAGGATGATAACTATCCTCAGGAATAGATATATAGGATCAATGCGAAATAACGAAGAAATACTTGGATCCTCTAAAAATACAAGATCCAGAATTCTACCCATTGAATTCAATACACCATTCACCTGGAAAAGACCCAGATCACACATAGCGGACAGAATTTCATCATAGAAAGGAACTGAAGAACATGGCACCAATGAGCCAGTCTCAGGTGAAAAATTCCAAGATGTATGTGGAAGATTAAAATCACCAAGGACTACTATAATCCCCTCTTGCCCCATTGAATCAATAACTCTAGAAATTAAATCGAAGTGAGCACTATAGATATGAATATCAGAACAGGGAGGAATATACGAGCAAGTAATGTATATAGACTTTCCACGATCAGAGACCTTAACGCAAATAAACTCAATATCCTCAGAAGAGCACAAGTCAATCAATTCAGATGTGTATTTAGAGCAAATGGAAATAAGAACACCACCACCATTTTTAGACCTCCTATCACGTCTATAAATACTAAAATTACTAGACATAATCTCAGAATCAAAAATATTACAATTCAGCCAAGTTTCAGTAAAAGCAATTCCATCAAATTCAAAATCGAAGCTACTATTATAAAGCGAAGAAAGTTTAGACCTAAGTCCGCGAACATTTTGATAAACAATTTTGAAATTAAAAGACGATTTCGAAGTTAGTTTTTTTGAGAAATAAGACCAGGCAAACTTGCACCCTTCCTTCGTTGGCCCAGCCTGAATACGAATTCCCGTACCAATACACCCTGCGGCCAAAACGCAGGATTAACAATTTCACCAAATTTTTCATCGGGAACATACAATTTAAACGAAGAAATACTGCTATTCAAAGATGGCCTCATCTTATAGCAACCAAACTCAAAAGGTTCCCTAATCTTCGATTTAACAAAACATTTTATATCATCGACCGAAGTATCACATGAAAGACGAGACACAAAAATAGTCCTTTTAGATTTAACTACAACCAATTCCCTTGGAGCAGAAGTATCTAAACTAGCGGACACTACAGATGAATACGAAACAGAAGACGGTTTAGAAGATGCATGAGAAGTGACATCACCTAGAGGTAAAGGTAAAGGAGATAGAGTAGACTTTATACTCAGTTCAACTAAATTTGCAGACTTCAATATAGAGCTGCCAGTTGGGTTATCGGCAATAGATGGACAAATGTCCACAATAGGAGTAACAGTGGACAATGTGTTGATTGTCGCAGTTTCCCTTGGTACAGAAACTTGCGCCACATGCCCAGAAGCCTCAGAAGAAAGAGGGCCTGGAACCCTTTCCGATTCAAGCAATTCGTTTAAAAGGCCATATTTTGAAAATAATTCCTCAAACCGACGAAATCTAGCAAAAAGAGATGCAAATTCAGTGTGCATCTCAGTAAACTCACGACGAGTCCCCATAAAAAATGTATAAAATTGGATGTCCACCACCTTACACTTAGGACAACACCAACGTAGACCCAAGGAACTATCCACTAATTGGTCCGTGGTACGTGGAAGCAAACCAACACACTTAATGTGAAACAAATTATCACATAGCCAGCAAGAAATCTGACGTTCACCCTCTTTCTTTACAATGCACTTTGCTGCCATACAATTATTCATTTTTATAAATTAAATATAATAATAATAATAATATAAATTAAATAAATAAATAAAACAAACAGTATAAATTATCTATATAAAAAGAAATAAAAGAATAAAAATATATATAAAAGTTTAAAAACAAAAATAAATAATAAATAAGTAAGAATTACAAGCAAAAAAATAATATACAAAGCAGCAAACAAAATAAAAAGAAAAAAACAAAAGAGGAACACTGATAGAAAGAAAAAAAAAGAAATAAACAAATAAACCGTAACCAGCTTACAAAAACAAAAAATAATTAAAACAAGCAATTTTTTGTTTTTGTTTTGCTAGAAATGATACAACTAATATTACAACTTAACAAATTAAAACTTACAATTTTAAGATAAAAATTCAAAAAACAACAAAACAACAAAAACAGCTTCCAACACACTTATATAAAAATTTTAAAACTTAATTTAAACAATTAAAAATCACAAATATAAATCTTTTACAAAGAGCACTTCAAAAAACACACACAATCTCAACAGAGTTGCCAGACTTTTTTGGTTGATGGTGTTAATTGTATAAAATCATCGTTTGATAATAGAATTATCACATATTTAGTTGAAAACAATAGCAAAAATAATTTAAAACCTGAAATTTTTTTAACGGAAATCAGATTAAAAAATATGAAAGCATAAAACTTAATATGGAACTGTTTTGCGAATATGTGTTAATAAGGGATGATGAAGATAATTGTATGATTGAAGTAAAGTCTTATCAGACTAAAATGAGTATTCTTAGTATATTTTTTATTTTTTTATTTTTTATTTTATTTTATTTTCAAATTTAGCACAACAAGATAGAAATCTTATAAATTAAAGTGCTAATGATTACGTACATACAATAAATTTAAGCATAATGTAATAATTAAATATAAATACAATTTAAATTAAAAAAATTAAAAAGATATTAAAAAAAATATAATAAAAACAGATTACAAATAATTTAATGCATTAATTTTATTTTATACAATACTTCAACTCGTCATTACCGAAAATATTTCAATAATTCAATTTTAAATCTGATTGCGTTGCTAATTATTTGAATTCTTTTCGGTAATTGGTTCCAAAGTCGAGTGCAGTAAATAAAGAACTGACGCTCAGAGAAGGCAGTTTTATATTTTCTTTGAATCAATACCAGTCCTCTAGCCGATCTGCCGAAACTTATTGTTTCATAAAGGTAAGTCGGTTGGGCAGTATAAATTATTTTATGTAAAAATATCAAACTCTTAAACTTCAAAAGATTTTCAAAACTCATATTACAAATTTGGTATGAGAACACAGATATGGAATCACGTATTCCTCGATTGAAGATATATCTAGCAATATTATTATAAGCGACTTTCAATTTCTGTAAATCATTTGCATCGCAATTTGTATAAATTTCGCATCCATATAAAAGGACTGGTAGCAAATAAGTTTTAGCAAGCAGCATTCTTAAAAGGTGTTGAAGATTTTACAGCCCAAAGATTTCTCAATATACCATAAATTTTACCTACTGCAGAAGCAATGTGATTGGACCAGGTCAATTTATTATTAAAAATTACTCTTAACTTTTTTGAACAGCTCACAAATTCAATTACATTACCATTTATCTCAATTCGAATATCGTCAGCAATCTTTCTATTACTTCTATCTATTAAAATACACTTTGATTTTGTGGGATTGATACAAAGTCCATTGTTTTTGGCCCAAATATCTATTTCCCGCAAATCAGAGTTTATATTGTTGACACATGCGTTAATGCCATTTAAAATTCCGCTGTTTTAGATTTTGACATCATCCGCATACATATGTATTTTACAATGATCTAAAGTATCCGGTAAATCATTGATATATAAGCAGAATAATAGGGGTCCAAGCACTGAACCCTGTGGGACACCTCTATTAACATCAAGGCTTTCAGAATATGTTCCATTATAAAATACAATCTGAGATCGACCTGTGAGATATGAATGTAACAATCTACAAGCTGTTTCTGAGAAGCAGAAAAGTTTTTCCAATTTTTTTAATAATATGGAGTGATCAACTGTATCAAAAGCTTTACTGTCATCAAGTAAAACTAAAATGGAAATGATATTATTATCAAGATCAGCTCTTAGATTCTCCACTACATCTGTCAAGGCTGTCATACAACTCCTTCATTTAATAAAACCCGATCGAACAGCACATAAAATATTATGGTTCCTTACATATTCATTAATCTGCTCACTCATAATATTTTCAATAACTTTAGATAAGAAGGGAAGAATAGATATTGGCCGAAATTCGCTGTTTTGTTTAGGTATTGGTGTAATTTTTGAGATTTTCCATTCATCAGGAAATGTTGATTTTGTTAGCACTGTGTTAAACACATAAATAACATAAGGCAAAAGTTTATACAGCAATATTTCAAAGAACCTGGGATTTAATCCATCTATACCGATAGCTTTAGACTTTATTGAACGAAAACTGCTCAGAACTTCCAGTTGGTTAACGCATCGAAATATATTATATATTATTATATATTATTATATATATTCAACAAGAGATGACATTCTTAATACTTACAACGAGCAATGTGATGTTATAATTAAAAAGATGAGTGAATTTCAGGACCGTAACAGCGGTTGGACATTAATTGAAATATCACGTCTTGAGATAAACATTAATTAATATAAATGTATAAAAGGTTCTCAATACATCCCTCCACCACCGGAAATACAGAGAAAGCATGCCTGTATCAATGTTAAAAATAATTATGAGTATTGTTTCAAGTGGGCAATAATATCAGCATTATATCCAATTGAAGACCATTCATATACAATGACGTCGTATAATGTTGTTAATATAGAAGATGAATTCATAAAACTGGAAAATAATATTGAATTAAATTTTAAGAACTTGAACTTTCCGCTTCCAGTTAATCAGATAAAAGTATTTGAAACCAACAATCCTGAAATGAGTGTTAATGTGTTTGCATTATATAATGAGAATAATACAATCGGTTCATATTATTTTTCTCAACAGGAAAAATCTAAACACATTAACTTGCTGCTGTTGGAAGATGGTGAAAAATTCCATTATGTATGGATTAAAAATATATCAAGGTAAATATAAAGAAAGAAATATATATATATATAATTTTATATACATATATATATATATATATATATATATATATATTTGTTAGTTGACTTTTAATTAGTCTGTAAATGTGAAAAAGGAAAAAATTAATTAGTATATATATATATATATATATATATTTAAAAACTTGTGCTAATTAATTTCTTCCTTTTTCACATTTACAGATTAATTAGAAGTCAACTAACAAATCACCGCCGATGTATTTTTATATGCAATACATGTTTAATACATTTCATTAATGAGTCATCTCTGGAAAATCATAAGAAGGAATGTAATAAGATGGTAACTAAAATGCCTAGTATAGAAAACAGTATGCTTAGTTATATAAATTTTAAAAAACAACTGGATGTGCCTTTTGTTGTATATGCTGATTTTGAATGTATTTTAAAATCAATTAATGTACAAAATTCAGCAAATGTTAAATCAGTACAAAAGCATATTCCATTTGCTTATAGTTATTATATTAAGTGTTCATATAATTCAGATTTAAATATTTTTAAAATTTACGATGGTAATAATGCACCACAACATTTTTTAAAAGCTTAGTTAACGATATTTTAGATATTTACACTGAAAATTTAAGTGTTATTAAACCTATGAATTCCTTAACGCCACTTCAACAGATACAACATTATGAAAGCAAGACTTGTCATATTTGAAAAAAAAATTTTTGAATAAAGATAAGGTAGCTGACCATTGTCATCTAACCGGTGTATATAGAGGAGCTGCTCATAATAAGTGTAATTTAGAATATCAAATTGCGAATTTCATTCCTATGTTTTTTCATAATCTTTCAGCATATGATTGTCACTTGTTTGTTAGAGAGCTTTCATCTATTGAATGTGATATAAATATTATACCTTTAAATAAGGAACTTTATGTATCCATATCAAAAAGAATTACTGTAAATTAAAAACAAACTATTGAGTTACGTTTTCTCGATTCATTTAGGTTTATGCCATCTAGTTTAGAGAAATTAGCAAATTATTTACGTTTACGATGGACAAAATCGTCCATCAGAGCAGTTAATTCAATTAACCATGGAACGTTTTCGCACCACGTTTACTCTTATTGATAACTCGCATCCCCAGAGACGCTGTACGGTACGTACAGAAGAAGCTATTGCTGCTGTAGAGCGTAGCATTGAGGAAGACCCGAATGAGTCCATTCGTCATCGAGCACAGGAATTGGATCTGTGTCCATCCACTTTATGGAAGATTTTGCGAAAGGATCTTGGTTTGCGTGCTTACAAAATCCAACTCGTGCAAGAATTGAAGCCAAACGATCATCAAGTAAGGCGTAGATTCGTCGAATGGGCCCAAAACGAGATTACCGTTGTTCCCGATTTTCATAAGCGAATTTTGTTTAGCGATGACGCGCACTTCTGGTTGAATGGCTACGTCAACAAACAAAACTGCCGCATTTGGAGTGAAGGTAATCCTCAAGTGTATGTGGAAACACCGTTACATCCAGAAAAACTGACTGTTTGGTGCGCTTTATGGGCTGGTGGAATCATTGGTCCGTACTTTTTCAAAAACGATGGTGGCCAGAATGTTACAGTCAATGGTGATCGGTATAGAGCCATCATTACTAACTTTTTCATTCCTGAATTGAATAACCATGATGTCCAGGAGATGTGGTTTCAACAAGACGGCGCAACATGTCCCACAGCTCGTGCCACAATAGATTTATTGAAAGACACGTTTGGTGACCGCCTAATTTCACGTTTTGGACCTGTGAATTGACCTCCAAGATCTTGTGATTTAACACTGCTAGACTACTTTCTGTGGGGCTATGTAAAGTTATTGGTCTATGCGGTAAAGCCACAAACGCCGATATACGGCCACAAATGTTGGAAAAAGTCATCTACAATTGGACGTCCAGATTGGACTACATCCGCGCCAGCCGTGGCGGTCATATGCCAGAAATCATATTTAAAATGTAATGCCATAAGATTATCTTTCGGATAAATAAAATTCATGTCAATCGAATAATCCATCGTTGTTTTATTGCAACTTAAAGTTCTATACCTCTATAAAAAACACCCTTTATTTGAAAATTTCCGACAAGTATGTAAAAACATTTATAATTTAGATCCCTCTCAATATTATACTACTCCTCGTCTATCCTGGGATGCAATGTTAAAAACAACTGAAATAGAATTAGAGTTGTTAACTGATATTAATATATATAATTTTGTTCTTCGAGGTATCAGCAGGTGTATTGTTCAATGTTCTAACAGACTTTCAATAGCTAATAATAAATATATTAGTGATTATGATTCTAACAAGGAATCAAATAATATAATATATTTAGATGTAAATAATTTATATGGTTATGCAATGTCAAAATACCTTCCATATATAAATTTTAAATGGGTTGAAAATTTTGAAAATTTTAATGTTAATAATATAGAAGATTCTCCATTGGGTTATATATTAGAAGTAGATCTAGAATATCCATCAACATTACACGACTATCATAATGATTTATCTTTTGTGCTGAGAATAAGAAAATTTAAAGCATGAAACAGCGAAAATTAATAACAGAATTCAATAATAAGAAAACTATATTATACATTACAGAAATCTACAACAATGCTTACAACATGGTCTGATTAAAAAAAATTCATAGAATGCTGGAGTTTAGTCAGTCTGATTGGTTAAAGAAATATATTGATTTGAATAATCATCACACAACGCTAGTTAAAAATTCATTTGAACAAAATTTTTTTAAATTGTTAAATAATTCTGTATGTAGAAAAACTATGGAAAATGTTGATAAGAGGAAAGACATTAAAATGTTATGTGAATGGGAGAGTAGAGGTAAAAAATTAGATGCTAGAGCTCTAACATTAAAATGTAATGTGAATGGGAGAGTAGAGGTAAAAAATTAGATGCTAGAGCTCTAATTGCTAAACCTAATTTCCATAGTTCACTCAAAATTCATGAAAATATACATGCCATCCAAATGAATAGAGCTAAAACTGAATATAATAAGCCAATTTATATTGGTTTTTCAGTTTTAGAAATATCCAAATGGAAAATGTATAGTTTTCATTATGATTATATAAAACCTAAATATTGAGAAAACCTTCAACTAAATTATATGGATACTGATTCCTTTATTTACGACATTAAAACAGATGATCTATATAGTGATATAAAAAATGATATTAGTACACATTTTGATACATCTGCATATTCAAAAGACAATCCATATAATTTTCCGCAAATTAATAAAAAACTATTAGGGAAGATGAAGGATGAGTGCAATAGCAAAAATATTAAGGAATTCATTGGTTTAAGAGCTAAAATGTATTCAGTAATAATTGATAGAGTTGATACAGAAATTAAAAAAATTAAAGGTGTTAAACAATGTGTAACTAAAAAATTAAGTGTAAATGACTTTAGAAAATGTTTATTAGAGAAAAAATTTTACTATGACACAATGTATATATTTAGATCTAAGGTACATCAAATTTAAACACAAAATATTAGTAAACTAACATTAAGTTATTTAGATCATAAGAGATATATTAAAGAAAATAGTATCAATACATATGCATGGGGGCATTATAAAATAAATTCTGCATCAACATCATCTTCATCAAATTTAAATTTATATAGAGAATTTATGCAAGACGATGATGATGAAATGTTTTTAAATGTAAATATATAGATTAAGTAGTTCATAAGAAATGTAATGTACAAAATAATATGAATTAATAAAAAAGAATATATTATATCTATGTATATAAATTAAGCAATTTTTTTTTTTATTTCAATTTATATTTATTGAATTTATTTGAATTTTAAACACAAGTGTTCACAATTAAATGTATTAAATTTTTGTTCCCGTTCATAATTATATTCAATGGGATAGTTTAAGCAGTTGACAATCTCAACTAGTGGTTGTAAGTCTCCAAAGCTGTAAAAGTATTCTTTATAGTTGTGGTTTTTATAATATGCTACGCAATGTGTTCCCATACCATTTGAATCATCTAAACTAACAATACCGCATTCTTGTTTGAATGGTTTTTTAGGTAAAGAATCACGCATGAAAACACCCCTGAAATGTTTGAGATGTTTACCATATATTCTTATATCTAAATCTGTTAACGGTCGATTGGGAAGGTTATCTAGTAGTTTTGTGGAGCTGGACTATAGTAGAGACCATATCCAGTTTTATATGGTTTGAGATATAACCCTTTACCCATTGCAATTGATTCCATATATCTATTATCACGGTTAGCTTCTGCCAATTGTTCTATTCCATTTTTGATAGCATTTACTGCTTTAACAATAGCAGATCCTCCACTTGCCAAACCACCAAGCGCTGACAATGCTGTCAGTACGGGAATAAGTGGAAGAAATCCTCCAATTTTCGGTATTATAATGTTTGCTCGCTTTTTCCCTATAAAATTTGAATGAATAGCCTTTTGAGCTATTTTAACAGCATCATTTATATCAAGGGGTTTCTGTTCTTTCAATTGTTTCAAAGTTTTTCTCTACAGTAGCTGTGAATAATTTCTTATTACATTTATTCTTCTTGACTTTTCTCATTCTTTTTAAATTCTTTCTTTTCTTATGCCTCTGCTCCTTCATACCTAATCCAAATTTCACTTTAGCTTTCATAGCGTTTGTCACAAACCAAGCATTTGCACGTTCTTTAATATCACTATCTTTAGTTTTTACTCTTGGCGAGGCTTTTTCAGCTAATATTTGATATGCGTGATGTCTTTTATTTATGTCGTGTGATTGTGGATATGCAATATCGTGTTTTTTACAAGCTGAGTCTAATAAATTTATACCCTTATCTCCTCTTGCTAAACGTTTTTCAAGTTTTGTTCCAGGTCCACAGAATTGATATCCACGTAAATGTAATTCAACAGGTAATTTATTTATTAAACTATTTACGATCCCTCGTCCGATTTTATACTGACTGGATGTGATTGATTTACAATAGTTTATAACCATTTTTTTCTTCTTTGATTTTACATGTAATCAAACGTGAAAAGTGATAATCTAACTGATCTCTTTCCTTATAAAAGACTGTATTTATAATACAAAAAATTTTTTTACTTATCGGTATGCGAATAGTTAAACAAGCTAAAGAGATTGTGATAAAGAATATCGATAAGAAAATGAGTTAAAACTGTACATAGTACACTATTACCAAACACAATAAGAGCATTAATTGTGGGACCATCAACTTGTGGTAAAACGAATGTTATGATTAGTCTCATCGAAAGTCCTAATGGACTTAGATTTAAAAATAATTATATATATTCAAAATCTCTATATCAACCGAAATACTGTTATTTAAGGGAATTAATCAACCCAATTAAGGGGATCAGTCTCTACGTTTTCGGGAAATGAACAAATTCTAAGTCCGGCTGAAGCAAAACAACATTCAATAATGATTTTCGATGATGTGATTTGTGGAAAACAATATTCGATAAGAGATTACTTTTGAATGGGTAGACATAAAAATATTGATTGTTTTTACTTATGTCAAACGTATACTAAAATACCTAAACATTTGATACGTGACAATGCAAATATGATTGTGATTTCTAAGCAAGACAAAATGAACTTAAGACATATATATAATTATCATGTTATTGGTGATATGTCATTTAATCAATTTGTAGGTATATGTAATAGATGTTGGAAAGATAAATATAGATTTCTTGTTGTTAGTAAAGATGATGAATTGAACAAAGGAAGATATCGTAAGGGATTTGATAATTTTATACAGTTATAAGATAGGTTAAAAAAAAGACAAAATGAATCATAAGCAGATTGTGATCAGATATAAAGCAGATCGTTACCAGATCATAGTCAGATATAAAGCAGATCGTGATCAGATTGTAAACAGATAGTGACCAGATCGTGAGCAGATTGTAAGCAGATCGTGACCTGATCGTGAGCAGATAGTGACCAGATCGTGAGCAGATCATAAGCAGATCGTGACCTGATCGTGAACAGATAGTGACCAGATCGTGAGCAGATCATAAGCAGATAGTGACCAGATCGTGAGCAGACTGTAAACAGATATAAAGCAGATTGTTACTAAATTTAAGCAGATTGTAAGCAGGTCATTACAAACAAATAAATATGAATAATAATAATAATAACTTATTAAAGGATATTGTAAAAACTAGAACAATATTAAAAGAAAAATTAAAAAATATTAAATTAAATAATATAGATAGGGTAAATATATTAGAGGATACATTTCAACCTATAACAAAACCTTTAAATCATATAATTGAAAACCTTGAAAGCAGCAATAAGAAAAAATTAAATAAGTATTCACTAATAAATGATGATCATATAGACGAATCATTTCAAAATGATGATAGTAGTTTTGAGACTATTAAAAATTCAACTAAAAAAATAAAGAAAGTTAATCAAATCATTCCTTCTGAGAATTATAATTATGTTGAAGATGATATCAGTTACATGTCAACGTCTGATATACCTTATTCTGAATATGAAAATGCTATAGAAAGAACTAGTACACCGTTTAATGAAAATAAAAGTGCTGTAAAAAGACCCATCTCAACCTGTTATGAAAATAAAAAAATTTAAAAGTGACAATATTTTTAAAAAAATTATAAATTATTATAAAATTTTATAATAAAGAAACTGTAAACAGTAAATCACATTTATTTAATAACGTTTTATCACCGCATGAAGCAAATGTGAATGTTCATGATAACTATAACAACGACAACAATAACAACGACGAAGTTGAACAGGAATATGTACAACCTAATACACTCAAACGAAAAAGTAAAACTATACTGAATAATGATAGAAAAAGAAATAAAGCAACACATTCAATCGAAAAATAATTAAAGCGAAAGAATACATCTATATTTGATGATAATTATGACCACAACAACGAAGTTGACCAGGAATATGTACAAGCTAATACACTCAAACGAAAAAGTAAAACTATACGGAATAATGATACAAAAGGAAATAAAACAACACATTTGATTGAAAAGAATTTAAAGCGAAAGAATACATCTACATTAGATGATAGTTATGACTAATATAAAAAACATAAAAAATAACACACTTATTTTCAAAAAGAAAAAGCAGTTGTGATATAAACAATGATTGAAAACGTATAAAATGCACAAGCAGTAATTTTGACATATCATCAACACTACTTAAAAATGTTCAACTTCTTATGAATAATAAAACTTTAGATTAAACTTATGGTTTCAACATTGATGAAAACGGCAGTTGGCGATATGGGAATAACAAACTTGTCTTTAATAATGATAATTCTATTCGAATAGGAAATAAAATTTTGAAAATGACTCCAGGGGTATTTGAATTAGTATTTCATACAAAACCCTTACATTATACAAAAACTGATTTAAATAAATATAAAGATTTATTAATAAGCACAAATGTATATAGACGTAAATATCAACCGAATGAACAAATAAAAGGTACAAAAGCTTTTAAATATCAACGTATAATAAAAAAACTATTTAGTACAAAAACAAAAAATTAACGAAAGGTAGTGGTTTAACACTTAAATATGTAGATAACATAATATCATATAGTATTGGGATAATCCTAATGAGTTAGCCAATGGACTAAGACTTCTTCTATCCTCTGAAAGTGTTGGACATAACAATCATAAAAACAAAATAATATCAAGAAATCTGAAACAAGTCTTACAAATGATATTGCTAAAAATTGAAATTGTTAAAAAACTAATAAAATATAATGTTTACATTAATAAATTGTCATATAGAATTTTACATTTGAATAGGAATATGAATGTGAATAAAAGAGATATAGCAAATGAACTACATAAACAAGCACGGAAAAATTTTGAGAGAAGACGAATTATAGTGAAAGGAATTGATGATTTATGGCAAGCGGATTTAGTTGAAATGGTTGCATATGAATCGTATAATAGAGGTTATCGATATCTATTAACTGTTATAGACACGTTTTCTAAAAAAGCTTGGGCTGAAGCAGTTAAAAATAAAACTGCTTTAAGTGTAACAGAAGCAATGAAATATACATATATATACATATACATATATATATATATACAATGATTTATATACATATATCAAGACCTTTGTGATAGATACAACAACACACTTCACAGAACAATAAAAATGACACCAAACGAAGTGAATTCTACAAACGAAAAACATTTACTCGTTACTGTCTTTAACAATTTAAAGATTT
Organism: Sarcophaga subvicina; assembly: GCA_936449025.2. Lineage (NCBI taxonomy): Eukaryota > Metazoa > Arthropoda > Insecta > Diptera > Sarcophagidae > Sarcophaga > Sarcophaga subvicina. The sequence continues at coordinate 68,959,440 of OW388081.2, read as the reverse complement.
TTAGAAAACCTAAATTCAAAGTCGGAGATAATGTTCGTATTAGCAAATATAAACATATATTTGAAAAGTGTTATACACCAAATTGGACAACTGAAATTTTTAAAATTAAACGTGTAAGAAATACTAATCCAAAAACATACATTTTAGAAGATGTTTTAGATTATCAATGTCATGATATAAAAGGTAGTTTTTGTGAATTTAAATTATTGAAAACTAAATATCCAAAAACATATTTAGTTGAAAAGGTTTTAAAGAAAAAGTGTAAAATATTATATGTTAAATGGTTAGGATTTTCATCAGAGCACAATTCTTGGATTAAAATTCTACTATAAAAGATGGTTAATTAATATAAAATCGTATTATTCAACAGCTATACGTTAAGATGTCGATAACGTTAACATTAAATGGAAACACTTCTGTACTTGTTGCAAACTATTTTCCGCCAATTCAACTTAAGGAACCTTATCTTTGTGGATTAATTAGTTTCGATACATATCACTCTATTCCAAATGTTGATGTTGAAAATAATATATTTCATATTGGTGATTATAAAATTGAAGTTCCTATTGGATCATATGAAATATCGGACATTTCAGATTTGATTACTAGTAAATATTATAGTCTTAATCCTAAAGGGCAACTGAGAATTGAAGCTAATTACAATACTTTACAGACGTTTATAAAAAGTTCATTAGACACGATCTATTTCAATGAAGAACGATCAATTGGATCATTGCTTGGTTTTAGCAATAGAGTACTCAAAAATGGTGAAGAGCACTATTCGGATAAAACTATAGATATAACAAAAATAAATATAATATCCATTGATTGTAATCTTGTAAGTGGATCATATATAAACAGCACATCTGCTCATACCCTACATCAGTTTTCATTGAACGTTAGTCCAGGCTATAAAATAACAGAAGCACCAGCTAATGTTATATATTTACCACTTAATACAATAACAATAAATACATTAGTTTTGAAAATTGTCGATCAGGACAGAAATTTAATAAATTTTCGAGGTGAGATAATGATTATTTTCGATAAAAGGATCTCGAATGCGGAAACAAAATTCATTCCGCCATCAACACTCACTACGCAGCAAACAAGGGATAAAAAACGAACCGAAAATTAATCTAAGTACAAGTAATCAAAAGTTTTTACAAAGTTTAGGATTTCAATTAAAGTTAACAAAAGAAGAAGAAGGAAATGAGTAATAAAATAAATGTATTACAAAAACCACAATTTGATATTTCAATTATTAAAAAGGAATATCATAGTTATACATTATATTTACAATCTTAAAAATAATGATGAAATTCGAATATCAACTCAAAACCAGGATTTATATGTTTTACCAAGTGAAAGCTTTCTCTATATTGAAGGGCGAGCAACAAAGGAAGATTTAACAACCGCCATCTCTCTAAAACTTCTTAACAACTGTATGGGTTATCTCTTTGATGAAATCCGATATGAACTTAACGGTATAGAAATTGATCGCCCACGACATTTGGGAATAACTACAGAAATGAAAAACTATGCATCATTAAATGAATTTGAAAGCAATTCGTTAATAAATGCAGAATTGGCACCAAATAATTCTGATCTTACACTAGCTTCCGGTTATTTCAATTTTTCTGTTCCATTAAAAATGATTTTTGGATTTGCTGAAGATTTTAATAAAGTAGTACTCAATTCTAAACATGAACTAATTCTCCTACGCTCTAAAGATGATTCTCAAGTACTCAAACCTATTATTGCTAGTGAAAATTTTAAGTTATCTATTCTGAACATTACGTGGAAAGTACCAGATATTCAATTTTTTGATTTATTTTATTTATTTATTTATTTGTTGAAAACAATACAACAAGAATAAATCTCATATTACAGTATTGCTTAGCAATTGTTACTAACATTTATTCAGAAACATTTATTTTAACTAAATTAACATAATTTAACATAAAATCAATTTAAAAAGAAAAGAAACTTAAAATTTAAGAAAAAAGGAAATTTAAGTAAAGAAAGGGAAAAAGAAACATTATTATCACAAAAGTTTTAAAAAAGGGAATATCACAATTATAATAAAACTAAGGGGAAACAAATTTACAAAAATTAGAGAATATTAACTAAGTAAAGTGCTTGAAAATGGCAGTATTGAAATGCTTTGTTGATTGGCTGATGCTTACAAGTTGGAAATATTTAAAACAATTAATAGCCGCCGACCGCTAAATATTGCTTTTAGAAGTCGGAATACATATTATTATCCTTCACTTCCACAAAGCACATCTGTTCTATGGAATGTTAAGCTAGCGAGTGAAAATGAGAGGCCACGATTCCTTCTTTTAGCATTTCGCAATAATCAAAATAAATTTGTTCATTGTGATTTAACTGATGTAAAAGTACAATACAATTCTGACGTATACCCATATGATGACTTAAATCTAAAATTCGATCAAAATCGTTTTGCTGTATTGTATGATATTTTTTTTGTGTTTTCTTTTTATTTGCAATCTATCTACATATAGACAATAAGCAAATTTAATTACATAAAATTACCGAAGCAATGCAGCTCCAATGAACTGCAAAGCTATATACAATTTACAATATAAGTATGTATTTAAAACTATATACAAATTCGTGTTTACATATTTACAAAAAAAAAAATTAGTTTTTAAAAGGCAAGTCTAAGACGTGTGTTCGCTTTAGTCTATGCGTTTCATTTACTTTCATCTAAAAGCATAACGGCCAGAGGATTCGTATGATTGCTTAATCTTTGGAGATATTTTTAACTTATCCTTTTTATTTCTTCTCTTACTGAAAGCAAATTTAATTCCCTTCTTATACATTTGTTTGACACAAACCATGGCACTGATGTTATCAGGCTTAGTGTTTTTGATTGATATCTTTCCAGAATATCAATGTTCGATTTACTTGCGGTTCCCCATAACATTATTCCATATGTCCAAACCGGTTTCAAAATGGCTTTGTATACTCTGAGTTTATTGTTCAAATTTAATTCTGACTTTGGTCCTAGAAGCCAGCACAGTTTTCGAGTTTTTATTTTCAACTGAGCATGTTTAGCTTTAATGTGTGGTTTCCAAGTAAGTCTTCTATTAAGAGTCATGCCAAGGTATTTGACAGTATTTTCTTTGGGAATTTGTTCTCCATATATAGCCACACGTGATGTGATTTACTGGAATTAACTTTTATATTCCATTTAGTAAGCCATTTTTCTAGGAGGTTTATCTGGTTTTGTACACGTAACAAAGCTTCTGTTGGAGACTGGCTTGAAGCTGCTATTGCGGTGTCATCTGCGTAAGTGGCTACAACAACATCGTTCGCAATTGGAATATCCGAGGTAAACATTGTATACAGTACTGGACATAGCACGCTTCCCTGTGGTGTACCTGCTTTTATTTCAAATATAGCTGATCTTTCATTTTTATTTTTAACGTAAAAGCTCCTTTGAGAGAGATAACTTTTGAAGAACAAGTAGAACGGAGCCGGTAGAACTTTCTTTTGCCATACTCTATCGAATGCTTGTTGGATATCAACAAAGATTGCTGAGCAATAGCGTTTATTTTCGAGGGCGTCAGTTATAGCATCAACAATTCGGTGGTATTGTTCAGGAGTTCCATGTTTGCTTTGAAAGCCGAATTGGTGGTCTGGAATAATATTTCTTCTTTCAAGAAATGGCAACAATCTTTGCAAAAATATTGTTTCAAATATTTTTGAGAATATTGCTAGTAAACTGATAGGCCTGTATGAAGACAGCATATTTTCGGGCTTATTTGGTTTGGGAATCATGATTATTTCGGCACATTTCCATTGCGTTGGAAAGTGGTCTAATCTCAGTATTGAATTATACATTAATGTTAAGAACAGTATACTTTTTTTGGTTAAGTTATTAACAGCATTTGCAGATATCAAATCGTAGCCGGGGGATTTCCTTTTATTGAATTTCTTTATTTCACGTGTAACTTCATTAGGAGAGAAATGTCTAATTGGGAAATCCATTTGACACGGAGAATTTAAATGACTTTGTCACGTTCATTATTACTATTAAGTTCGAAGGGCTGAAATGTATTCGACAAGGACAAAGCAAAAGTTTCAGATATGGCCTTACCTGACTTACACCAACTACCGTCACTAGCTCTTATTATTACATTTCGTTTTTTGGTGTTTTTAAAAACTTGGTCGCCTTCCACAAAAGATGTTCGTCTTATGTTTGGTTATTTATACTTCCTATAAATTCAGCAGTTTCCTTATTTTTGTGCTCATATAGTAATTTTTTCAAATATTTACACGCTTTTTTAAATATTCTCTTGTCCAAAGGATTTCTACTTAACTGACAATTTCTTCGCAGTCTCCTTTTTTCTGCTATAAACCGTCTTATTTCTGCTGTTACTTGAATGAAGTTTTTTTGAACCCTTGCTGTTCTTGGTGTTGCTAGGTTTGCAGCTTCATGGATGAGGTTTGTGAATTGTTCTACTGCATTATCTAGTTCTTTAGCCGTTTTTATTCGTGTATTTAGATTTATATTTTGATCTAGCCAGTATTGGAATGATTGAATGTTTGTATTTGATGTAATAAGGTTTCCGTTAAAAGCGTTTGTATCAACAGAAGTACTATAGTTTATGAGTATCGGTGTGTGATCGGAGCTTAAGTCATCAAGAGAATCTATTTGTAAGGAATGACTCGGAATTCCTGAAAATACTGCAAAATCCAGTAAATCAGGAATTTTTTGTGGATCGGATGGCCAGTATGTTGGAGAACCAGTTGATAGTGTGGAATAATTACTATTTTACAGACATTTATATAATTCCTTTCCTTTAGGATTCGAAAGCCTGGAGCCCCACTACGGGTGCTTGGCATTATAATCGCCGCCTACAATAAATCTTTGGCCTAGTGATCTAAAAAACTGTTGGTAATCTGATCATATAACAGAATGTCGTGGAGGAAAATAAATCGAACTGTTATTACAATTTATCTTTATATTAGTAGCTTGTGGAAAATTTTTTCTTACTTCATCCACTATATCATATTTAATGGACGCTTTGGTAAGTATGCAGGAACCTGCGTGTTCTCGATTGTCGGGATGGTTGGTATTAATTAAATCATAACCTCTAAAGCAAAAGTAGGATCTGCTCGTAAAATGGGTTTCTGAAACTAAATATGTCTATGTAGCTGGTGTGTAAAAATATTTCAGTTTCTCGTGTATGGTTGGAAAGACCGTTGTCATTCCATATAGCTATACGTAGATTTAATTGCATAATTTAGCTATAAGTGTAGACATCATATTTAGTAAAGTGGTAGTAGTTTCTATTTGTTTCTCCATTAGCGCTTCTATTCTTCGGAATGAGCTGAAAATATTTTCATTTTGATAACTGCCCTTAACGGCTTGGGAGTATGAGAACTGATTTGAATTCTCGAAATGATTATTATTGCTGTCTTTATTTTCATTATTAGGAAAGTTATGAGTATTAATGTCAAAGACTGTTTCCTGATTATTAACAAATCTATTACGTCTTCCTATAAAGTTTTTCTTTTTAAGCAGTTCCTTATAAATTTCGCAGCCTTTATAGCTAGCAGTGTGAGCCTTTAGGCAATTAGAGCATTGCGGTGGTGCACTTTCATTCTTTGTACATTGAGATGAAGGATGATTTAAGCCACACTTAACGCATCTAAATAATTTTCTACAATACGTTTTTGTGTGTCCAAACTGCTGACATCTGTAGCATTGTACAACGTCATTGTTCTTTGTAGGTGGTTATATTCTCACAACAGCATTGTATAAGAATTTAACATCGTATATTTCTTTGTTGTTATCATTAGGCTCCAAATCCACAAAAAAATTGAGAGGGGGTTTTTCGTTATGCGGCTTTTGACATTTGCTATATTTCTGACTTTATTGTTTAATTTTTCTATTTCTTCTTTGATAAGTTCGACTGGAGTTGAAAAGTGTAAGTTTTTAACTACAACTCTATAGGCCCTTTCTTGCTTTGGTAGAAAAGTATGGAACTCTAAATTACTCCCATCAAGATATTTAACAATATTTCGAATCTATGGATTTTATCATTAATCTGACCTGACCATTGTTTGTTGATTTGTACGTAAAATCTTCAGAACTGATTACCTTTTGGAGGCTCGTTACCATTTTTTAATATCTGCTGCATTGGGCAGAAAAATTGGTGGTGGTTTTGGTTCAGAATTCTTATCGTTTTCATTACAATCACTTATATTGTCTTCAAGTAATTGAAACATATTATGCCTTGGTTACCCAAGTGTTAGAAACGTAAAATCGTAACGTACGTAGCCTTAAAAACGTTTGTGTAGTTATAGAAACGTTTAAAACGGGACATATGTCAACGAAGAATGTAAATAAAAACGAAACAGAACACAAGGCAACACACAACAAACACACCACAATGCATAGAAATTGGTATACAGATTCATCATCAGTGTTGCCGTTTTTTGTTCAATGTGTAGATTATTCCAGATCTGGTTATTATTTGTCTTATAAAAATAGCTTTTGTTTTGTTTGTTAAAATTAATTAATTATGAGACTATAATTTTGTTTTCTTATTTTCTTTTTCATTTTTCTCAATTATAATTTAAATTTGAAAAAAATAAAATAAAAAAACTGCAAATTTAATTTTGATCATATTTTTCCTTATTTGGTGATTTTTTCACAAATATTGGTTACAATATTTTTTTTTCGTGGCAACACTGCACTCTCTCTTATGTTTTCTCTCTTATGTTCAAATGTCACGTAAAAACGTGGGAGAATTCTGTTTTATACAGATCTTTCCGTTTTGCTAACGAGAGAAAACGTTTGGGTAAGCGTTTACATTGTTCTCCATATGATACAAAGAGAACGTTCTTTACGGTACGTTACGTTACGTGTGGGTAACTCCAGCATTACTGCTGGTACATGGGTCATTTGTTGTTGTTCTGCGCTTACGTTGAATTTTTGGTGATTCTTCATTACATCACTTTCTTGATTTGACTTCTTGCCAATTGTCATCACTGCTAGAATCAGAACCTTCGCTCTCGCTATCCATGATATGGATTAACTAAAAGCTATTTTTAGATTTTTGTTATTTTATTTTACATAATTGTTTTTTATTTTTATTTTGGTAATTTTAAATTGTAAAGATTTGCGTTCTTTCTTTTGATTTAATATCACGTCCCAGGAAATTCAATATTAACAACAAAATTATAAAAATTGTAATTATTTAATTAATTTATAAATTTTTTATTTGAGTTTAAATATTTTTGGTTTTCACACCAATCAGAATGACACTAAATTCAAAACTGTATTGTATGATATGTATTCAAAATTTCCACAAAGCTATAATTTACGTGACTCACAACCATTATTAACAAGGGAAAAATTTAAGACAACAGTGCCAATAATTGTAATAGATGTTAGCCATCAGAATGAAGCAATTAAAACTGGACCAATAGATATCCGTATAGAAATGAGAACCTTAACAAATATACCAGCAGATACATCTGCATATTGTATAATTATACACGATAGAATGTTTGAATATATTCCTCTTACAAATGAGATAAAAAACTTTTGTAAATATATATGTATATATAATTTTTTAATGATAAATAAAAGTAAATAAAATAAAAAATTAATAGTGTTTTAACCATTACATCTTCAATCTTTGTTAACTAAACAACAACAGCAATTGATTAGGCGTTATGATGATGAAATAGTATAAATATGAGAACAATTAATGTTAAACATTATTTGCAAACATTGCATATGAACATACAGTAACTAGATATATAAAATGTTTCCCACAGAATTATTTAATTTTTTATAAATATTTACATACATTATTTCCGATGAATATAGGAAAAAACTGATTGATATACAAACACTTGTTGAACACATTGATAATTTAAAAACAAAACAAACTACACATGGAGAACATTTCGAAGATTGCGTCTGGTATAATGAAGACGCAACATGCGGTCCAGACACCTGCCATTGCAGTTATTATAAGAATAAAAATAATCAAGTAGAAAAAGAAGCAAGAAAAATAATAAATTTCTATTATGTATTGAAATGTAAAAACTGTACTTTTAATAAAATTTAATTATAATCCTAAGAAATGTATTTAGTATAAGTTTTATAATAATATTTTTTCCCAATAAAAATATTAATATAAAATTTAAACAAATTAAAAATTTTTTTATTCCAACATTAATCACACCTATATGTAAAGATAGAATGTTTGAATATATTCCTCTTACAAATGAGATAAAAAACTTTTGTAAATATATATGTATATATAATTTTTTAATGATAAATAAAAGTAAATAAGTAGAAAAAATTAATAGTGTTTTAACCATTACATCTTCAATCTTTGTTAACTAAACAACAACAGCAATTGATTAGGCGTTATGATGATGAAATAGTATAAATATGAGAACAATTAATGTTAAACATTATTTGCAAACATTGCATATGAACATACAGTAACTAGATATATAAAATGTTTCTCACAGAATTATTTAATTTTTTATAAATATTTACATACATTATTTCCGATGAATATAGGAAAAAACTGATTGATATACAAACACTTGTTGAACACATTGATAATTTAAAAACAAAACAAACTACACATGGAGAACATTTCGAAGATTGCGTCTGGTATAATGAAGACGCAACATGCGGTCCAGACACCTGCCATTGCAGTTATTATAAGAATAAAAATAATCAAGTAGAAAAAGAAGCAAGAAAAATAATAAATTTCTATTATGTATTGAAATGTAAAAACTGTACTTTTAATAAAATTTAATTATAATCCTAAGAAATGTATTTAGTATAAGTTTTATAATAATATTTTTTCCCAATAAAAATATTAATATAAAATTTAAACAAATTAAAAATTTTTTTATTCCAACATTAATCACACCTATATGTAAAGCATAAGAATTTAGCAGATCAAATATCATAATGAAAAATATATGAAATATTTTTTTGCCTACACGCGCCAAACATTATGTAACTCGATATACGTTTTGCATTGAATAAACTAAACAACCGGCATAAACGCATCACAATCACACTACATAACCCTACATCTCTCTCTAATATATGTTACATACATAAAAAATATTTAGCTTACTTTTCAAAACAAAAATATGAAGCGATAAATCAACCGTCATAAACGTATCGCAACCACCCTGCATAATCTTACTCTCTCTAACAAATCTTACATACCTATCACTCAACCAACTATAACATACATTAAAAAGCACATTCAACCAACTATGACACACATATTAAAAAGCATTACCTTTTCACAATACATCTTACAAACCTATCGACTAACCGAAAATGACCGGCTGAAGCGTAGGGATGATCCCAAATTTGTATGAAAAAAAGTGGCCCAGAAGGTACACAAACATACCACTTTTGTGAACTCAACTCGAACGGATATCGCATTGCTTATATCGAAAATGTAGGTAAGCCTAGGGCTTGTGTAATGGTTAAGACTAATATTAATGCTCTTCTTCTCCACAGGTTTAGCGACAAGGAGACCGCTACCATGGTGACCGAGATAAACTCGATGACCCTCTGTATGGGCTATCTCCCCCTCAAGAAACCATTGGTCGTCTCATAGCTGATTCGCGACTACGTTGGATTCAGGTTATTATTGCAAGCGATGCCAACCCCCACCATACGATATGGGGCAGTTCCGGTACGAACGAACCTGGAGAGTGCCTCTTTGATTTTATTATTAGTAATGGCCTAGTTATAGCTTCGAATAGATGGGAAGTGCTGGATATCACCCTGCTCAACCCCGATTTTTCCGAATAGATACGCTGACACCATTGCCATTTCTGCGTCGGGAATATGTCCGCAGACGCTGTCTGATAAGCTCAACTTAGCGCTTTCGATTGTGCTGAACTGGTGTAGGGATTTTGGACTGTCCTCCAAGACCGAGACTATTCCTTTCACTAGGAGATACAAGACTCCGGCCTTCACCTTCCTAGTATAAGCGGGACCAGACTCACGTTCAATTAAATATCTGGGCCTGATCCTCGATCTCAAACTCAACTGGAGGCCAAATCTGGCTGCTAGAGCACGCAAAGCGGCCTGTGCTGCTTACTGCTGCAGTAGAGCAGTTGGATCAGATGGGGTCTCGTCTAAAGATCATGCGCTGGATCTATTCTGCGGTCATGGAACCCAACCTACTACATAGTGTTGTTTTCTGGTGGACTGCTCTGAACAAACTACACAATGTAAGACTTCTTGACAAAGTCAGAAGGTCTGTAGCTATTCAGATCACTGGTGCTCTACGCAACGCCTCCACGAGGGCTTTGTGCTTCTCGCTAAGCAAGCAGCTAAGTTTTCTACGATTATACTCAATGCTCTTCCTCTTTGGTTCATTGTCTCTTCTGGTCACTCCTCTATTTTGCACCATTATCTCCCTGTGGAATAATATTTTGACAGGGTGTTTTCACTTTTTGATTCCAGCAAGGACGACTGGGACCTTAACATGATCATCCCCCCGGAACTCCTGGACATATGCACAGATGGCTCTAGTAGCTTGGAAGCGTAGTCTACTCTGGGAAACTAGACCTGAACATTTCCCTCCGACTACCGGGCTCCTCAATGGATCCTCATCAACGGTGTTCCTCTCATATGCATCTCGATCTTCTCTGATAGTCAGGCTGCCATAAGATCTCTGTAGAGCGTTATGAATAACTCCAGCATCGTTGGGAATGTCGTCGCTGTTTCGAACTTCTTTCTGGGCGTTTCGATGTGTCATTTGTCTGGCTAGGGACCACAGTAATATTCCGTGAAACTGCAGAGCCGACGAGCTCGCCAAGGCTGGTGCACTCCTTCCGGAATCCTCTTCAATCGACTTGGATATGCCACTTACCTTGGTCAAGTTAGCCATTGCGCGTAAATTCTTTCGGGACGCTAACCTATCCTGGGTCAATGAGGGGTCCTACTCTACCGCTATACTCACTTGACCCTCGATGGAAGTCACACCAACCAGTTACTTGGACTTCAGAGTGACGATCACAGTGACCATGCTCACAGGTCACTGTGTTATGGGAAGTCACGGGGGAAGAATGCAGCAGTCATGTACCGATTTCTGCCGTGGGTGCAGATCCGCTGAGGAAGAAGATATTGTTAACCACTTTCTTTGTCAATGCCCATCTCTTGAAAGTGCAGATATAGGTTATTTGACGCTCCAATCCTTGTCAGCTTGACGGAGCTATCATTCATTGATATGAAGGATATAGCTACGTTTATCAAACTTTCAGGCCGGTTTTCCACCGTAGGGTAGTCGTTCTTTTAATGTGCAGCCCTTGTGCTGGCCAACTTCTTCTTCTTCCGTAGTTTAGTGAATCTTGGTCAGTATAGGGACTGCGTTTCACCTATAGCGTTACAACGGGCCGCTATTCGTGCTCAAGTGAGCTTTTAGTATCAAAGCTACCCCTCTAACCAACCTACCTACCTAGGTCTGTGGAAGCAATCTCAAAGGCCTTGCTCAGATTTAGTGGAGAAAAATAGATGAATTCCTGACGGCCAGATATTGAACTTTGAAATCAGTTTTGGACATATTGGCTGCCTCAATTTTACACGGGTTAGTAACCAAAGCAGCTCTGGTAACTCTAGAAAATTGAGAACTTGTGGGTAATTGTTGCCCCGGATTTATCCCAGAGAAAATGCCCAGTCTGCAATGGAAATCACCCCATTCGTCTACGTTCAGATTTTTTGAGAATGACGGTTAGTGACCGTTTAGCAACCGTTAAAAGGCAACAGCGTCGCACGAATTGTTTGGCCGCTTCTCATGACTTCAAAAGATGTCAGAGCTCAAACCTCTGCTGTATTTATAAACAAAACCATATTCGCTAATCCAACGTAGTGAATCTTCTACCCGGAAGACACCGAGGCCTAGAGCTTATCCCGTTAACCCTTCTGCCGCAGACAGTACAAAAACGAAATGATGTAGAGACAGGTTCATTGACATCACATCACACAACGTACCTTTCGGGTTGGGGGTTGTCCGGATATTAATTATCACTTTTATTTTATCTTTATAACAATTCACAATTAAATTCATTTAGTGCACACAGTTGTAAATTACTTAAAGCTAAAACATTACATTAGGGTGGTCAGCGTGAACATTCACTGATCAATTACCCGCACGCTCGTTAGCGAAATGCTGATGCATCCGACCTCCCGGTAACAGCTTTTAAATACACTCATATGATCCGTATCGTAAGGTATATTGTTAAGAAACAATTTAAGAATTTACGAAAAAAAGATACATTTATAAACAAATTAGAAAAAAAAAAACAAACAACAAAAAAACAAGAAAAATTAATTTAATGGTTTTAATTACATATTAGTTAATATACAAAATAGACAATATAAAGTAAAAAAATTTAACCTTACCTTAAAAAAATGCATTTACAGTCCCCAAGCGAGGTCCCAAAAATAAATAAAAGTGAAAATACGCGTACGTACTGGTTCATTTTGCTTTATTAGACGATCACAAGACACCATTCGTCCCATTAAATCGCCTAGGCCTCCTCCGGTATATAAAGGGTTGCAGGTGGTCATTAAGGGTGTTAATCATAATGTGAATCCAGAAGAAATAAGACCGGCTTGAGAAGTATTGAATTTGAAATAAAAACTGTTATGAATTTAAGAAATGGGGGGAAAGTTCTTCAACTGCAATTCCGTACTGGGTTAGAACCCAGAAGTACAAAATTGAAGTAAATGAAGTTGATCCTATTTATAGTGCGAACTATTTATTGAAGATAATAGTAGAAGAATCACACAAGCGATCGGGTACATTACAATGCCAAAACTGTCAAGAATATGGTCATATAAGATCCTACTGTAAGTTTCCTACAGTAATTCACCACCACGTTGTTTGTGGTGAATTGCACAGTGCTAAAGAACGTAATAGGCCCAAAAATGATTCAAGGCAAGGACACTACTAAGTATAGAGGTTGCCCTGTTTATGGTATTATAAAGCGTTCAATTATTCGGAAACTATATTTCACAATCGTACAGACACAAAATACACTAAATGATAATCAATCCCCTACAGTCAAAACAGCCACGGATCGAATCTCTTATGCTGATGTTTTAAAGTCTAGTCCTGAAACTGTACAAAATACAGTTTGCAAATACTTCCAATTTGAGTCAGCTTGAAACAACAACATTGGTAAAATCGACAAACAATTTCAGTTCTTTGAGTAGTATGATACAAGAAATGATGAAAATTCAGGCCTTGCTGTTGTAGTCTGTAGTTAATAAGCCATGAATTGTCTTAAAATTTGCTTCTGGAACGGAAATGTCATCTGCCAACCTAAAAACGAACTTGAGCACTTTCATATGAATAATCAAGTCGACGTAATGCTGATTTCTGAGACTCATCTCGCATCTCATTCAATGTGAACGGCTATACAATTTACGATACAAAAGACCCTCGGGATATGTCGTGTGGAAGATCAGCGATATTTATAAAGTCATGACTGAAACACTACTTAATTTTGATTTTTTTTTAATGATTCTTAGTGAGAATTAACTTCAGGCTACATGTATGTGCCTTTAAGAATTCCAGCATAACTTCATAATTTCCTCAATTTATCCTTCTTCTAGGTTTTTAATTAAAGAAATCCAATATTTAACATTTTTTAAATCATTATGCTTTAGATTTATAGCAGCTAGTGATTATACTTTCTTTCTCTCTTTGACTCCAGACTAGTTTCTTCTAAAGGCCGGATATTATTCAATGCTATTTCAGAAATGAAATTTGACATAAGTTCCGCTGGGCAACCCACATACTGGCCCACTGATAGACAAAAAATACCTGACGTTATCGATTTTGCGGTAGTAAACAATATTCACAGAGAAATAATGCAAGTAGAGCCTTCATTAGATTTATCGTCTGCTCACACGCCTTTTATTCTAACATTGTATAATAATAAGATGTCTCTGGGTAGATATATAATGGAAAACAGTGCTAGAGTGGATTGGTTGAAATACAGCAAATACATCAGTACCCATTTAAAGAATACTGATGACCTCAATGAAACAATTTTGAATAAATTTTAACATTAGCGACTGAATCCGCAAGGAAGGCTCCTAACCTCCAGAAACTAATAGAATCTTACAAAACTACATCGTTAAGCAAATATTTGGTATATCTAGACGCAACACCTCAAACTGTTTACTCACTATGGGATGCCACTCGTAGTCTAAAGAGGTCTGTGATGCTTACGGGACCCGAATTGGCAATTGGGCTAAAAATGATGCCGAAAAAGGTGATTTATTTCCTAATCACTTAAAAAATATTTTTAATCCCAATAAATATACCGAAAGAATTGAACTTCCATCTATTGTTTTTTATAATTTCCAGGATTCGATACTCGTTGTTGACAAGATAACAACAAAATGATTGTTGCGTTACTTAGCAAAGGAGTTAAAACGATTTTCTTTATATTCAACGCTATTACTCGTCTTCAGTCATATCCGCCTCAGTGGAAAGTTTCACTTATTACAAAGGTACCGAAAGCCTTTGATAAAGCTATGGTAAGACTGAGTAAATATTTGAAGTAAAACATCATTTATTTCTTTGCTCTAGTGTGACCATAAAATATTTTAGGGGTGCATAAAAGATTTTGGGAAAACCAATTTTGTTTGCTTGCAAACAAAAATGTCTCTAATGTGACCATAGTGTGACCACCCGTGTCAAATATTTTCTCCTTTTTTCGAGCAAATAAATATTTGATCGTGCAAAAATTGTTTAAGAGCAAACAGTGGCAAATAACAGCGGTTGCAAGCAGTGTTGTCCACTTTTAATAATAAATTATAAAATTTTTTCATAAAATCACCAAAACGGAAAGCTTTTAATAATAAACTTATGAAAAGTAGAAATTTAAAAAAACAGTGTAAAGACCTTTCGACAGGTTTATTAAAAGTTTTGATCCATTAGTTCATTATGAACCAGGAACAAAAAAATATTATTTTTTATCACATTTTTTAAATGCAAGTTTGTACCAAATGAAAGATCATACATGTAATTTGCTACAGGAAGTTATGTGGAACAAAAAATTAATTAACCTACTAATTTCTAATAAAATTGCAATACTGTAAAAAAATCAGGTAAAGATCATAATTTTTGTTTACTATACGAATGGGTTCAAATTTTTAATACGCCAATCGAAAGCTCTTTGAAAGAACTTTTCGAGTTTTTCCCTTTATTTCAGTTATTCTGATTATACAAATCTGTTTATTTTCGTTTTGTGAAGTTTCTGTTTTGTTTTTGTTTTTTTTAACCTTTTCGTTTGTTTCTCTTCTTCTGATGAAACACATTTTGTTTATGAGAAAATAAAAAATATTTACTTCGGTCTGACCGCAGGGAAAACATGTTTGCTCTAAACTGTATTTGATGCTGTTTCATTGTTATTTGGGAAAATAAATTTTGTCAAATATTTACCGTCAATGTGACCAGCAAACAAACTACAGAAAAATTTAATGCAAATACGAGTAAACATATTTGAGGCAAATATGTTTTCAGTGTGACCACAGCTTAATATACAAACTAAGACAAATTTTTCCAGCAAACAGACATGAGCTATGTATTTAAATGACAGAAAATTTTTAATCAAAGAGGGACATGTCTTGAGCCATCGAATCGATGCAGGTGTTCCCCAAGGCAGTATTTTGGATTCTGTTTTACATCTGATCTACACTTCTGACATGCCGACAAATACGTATATTCATGTTTCTACATTTGCTAAGGCACTGCTTTTTTAAGTATACAAGAAGATCCATTGGCTTCTAGGCTGTATTGCATTACTTAATATTTGTAGTGGAAATATAGTTAAAAAAGTGGAGAATCAAAGTAAACGTTTAAAATTACACGCACATAACTGTTCGAATTAATGACCAAATTATATCGCAGTATACACATGTGAAATACTTAGTTTTTCTTCATGATCGACGTTTAACGTGGAAAGCCACAAAACCTTGATCCCCCGAAGAAACTTTTTCGCTTGGGTTTCGACTGGCAAAACTCAGGAAATTTCGTTACCCTTGAGTCTTGGTCCATCCCGTAAAAGTGCGTTTACTCAATATTTGAGATCAGATTGTTAGAGCACTCCGAGGTTAAAACCTAATACTAAGAAGTTATTGGGGAATATCTTTCCCTAGACCACTCTCTGAAAATCGACCATAGCTTTATTTTATTCTCCACCAAACCCAATTACTATTTACGCCATCATGTCGTTTTTAAGTCAGATCATTGATCTTTTGAGTTATAATTGCATTACGAATTTTTGAAATTGTCAGACGCCAGCACCACTAGAAGTGTGGGTTTACGCTGGAATGCGAGCATTGATGCATTTTTATTCAAGCCACCTCCATCGTCCGATTTTTCTGTAGTCACAAAATGTTCTGTGTTGTCTCAAACAGTTGATAAGATCATTATGCAACAAATTTGGAAAGACAGAACTGATTGGGGCGAATGTTTGAAACCCATGACGTTTAACAGATGGTTTGAGTTCGCCGATGAAAGGATTAACATTCCTCGTTGATTTAGTTTAAACTCTATGCCTTTTGTAATGCTTCTGAGAAAGCATATACTGCCACTCTGTACAGTGGAATCCTAACTCCGTCCAGTGAATTTGTTACCCACTTGCTCGCTGCCAAAACAAAAGTTGTGCTTATAGAAGTGTAAATTTTACCCAGACAGATTCAACTTTCGTTCTGTTCTGGCTCCAAAAACCCCTATGCCATTGGCCAACTTTTGCGGCAAATTGACTATCGTTCATCGTGGATCAGGTAGGTACTGACAATTGGAATCACTTGGAAACTATACGTATGACTAATATGCTTCAAGTCTTTATGCGTCAGAAAACTCATCAAAGAGACTTGTTGTTATCTATTCTGTTACCATTCCTCATGACAATTTAACGCTTGGAAACTAGATCGAAGCGAACGGATTTATTTTGGACCCACGAATGGCTTTCTCTTACATTGAGAAACTCGTGTTGCTCCCTAATCAAGAACAAAACTAATTCGTTTTCTTTTTTCTCTGTTGCGTATTTGTCGTTTAATTCTAGATAATGTAATATCGCGTAGACTGTCAAATGCTTAAGAAAAAAAAACACCGCGAAAAAAAGCTGCCAACAAAAAGAAGCCTACTCACATAGAACGCAAGAAGAAGAGCGCAACCCACAGCCAAACTCATATTCAATCTTGTGTTCCAGTTTACTCTCTTTCTTCCTGTTATTTTCCTTTTATTGTCTCTATCATTATATCATGTTATTATTACCCTGAAATATTAATTTATTCTCTGGCCAGCTAACTTCTCGATCATCTTGTTACAATATTGCAAGGGGGCGGGCCATTCTGTTTATAAGTTAAGTTTAAATGTTCTAATATTCTAATCATTATTTAAAACTAATACATTTTGCATTTTTTTTTTATTTTCGCATAATATTTTATTTTATTATTTCCCCGCTCACCCCCACAGAATGAACAGATTAGTATCCAAACGAGACTAGTAGTATTGCAATTATAATTTACGATAAATTTTATAGAGATATTGATATAATATTCAGAGTTCAAGACAATAATAAAATAACAAGACAATAACAAATAAAAATAAAATAAAATAATGGTCTGCTCCTGTCATCAAAAAAAGAGGTTTTATTTAACGGAACAGCAGTAACACATTCTATTCAATGAGTTAGCACCGAAATTCGAACATCATGTTAACACCACTTTGTGTCAGAAATGAGATCATCACGTACCCGTAATTTAATAAAAATTATTTGACTCCAATTTTTAAATCGAACAAGTGTGTTAAATTACGTCCATCCAAACGAGTTATTAGGAGTTTTGGAAAATATGTCGAAGAATCTTCTTTACCATACAAAAGCTATAACAAGTCTAAAAGTCTGTGACGATATTTATACAGATAAAAGTGATAGCAGTACTCAAAAGTTCAAAATACAGACGAGGTAGATAGATAAATTACAATGCTAAAAAGGGGACAAAGTCCAAAATGACCTCTGTTTCCCGAGATCATAATTTAAATAGTAAAATAGATTTTTTTACTAGTAGATTTATCTAATAAACCCACTTTACTTATCGAATCGGGCAAACAACCTCAAGAAAAGAAAGAGTGTTTCTATGCATCTGCGAGTTTCCTAGAGGATCACCACTTAGAATACCATTAAGTTACTATTTAAGCGGCATTTGTTGGGCAACGTTATCATCCATTTCTAATATTTTTGGCTTTCAAGTTTCCTAGATTTTCGAGAGCATAGGACGACTACGTTGTATAGCAACTTGTGATTAACCTAACAGCTTTTCTAAGAATTAGGCCTTATTAAACTCAACGGTCGGGTGATGTTTGATACAATGTCAGTAATGGGTTTAGACGTCACTTAAGTGGAATACCGCCTTCGGATAGGCAGAAGATTCAAGTCGTTATTGATTTTAGATGACCTAAAAGTATGCGTAGAGACCACCTTACCCCTACAAAATTTTATCAGCGACCACAAATAGGTATGTAATAAATAAATGTGGCTTAAAATTAAAAAGTATATCAGAGACTAGATTAAAGTCAAGCTTCTGTATACCATTAGACGACTCGGACATTATTCTTATCACGACAAAATCCTACAATATTGTACTCCAATATTGTACCAACCTCAAATATATATCTACTGATTAATTGGTTTACATTTATAAAGTACATCAGAGTTCATTGAATAGGAAACATACGGTTGAGAATTTCCAATAACTCAAATGTTTCTACCTCCAATTTTTTAAAGGTTTTAAAGAAAGCTACTCAGAGCGCAACTTTCATCCATACTATTGATGAGACGTTGGTTTCTGCTAAAAGAACACAACTTAGAGAGGGACAGCAGAGTTGATCACCACAACTGTAAATCATTCTGGAATGCAAAGAAAAACTCAGAAAACACATTGAATCTCGTAGAACATAACCTCTTAAAAATATTTGGGAAGACTCAAATGTACTATTAGGATTCTTAAATCACCTGTCATATCTAATCCATCTTTACGAAATGAAACCAAAGATTTTTTATTTTTTATTTTATATGACTCATACACAATAATTAAGTCTCATATTGCAACAATAGACAATGATACAATGGAACAATGGATTAATTCATATTAAAATATTATGTACAAAAGTTACAAATAACAAAAAACATAGTCAACATGCTATTCACATTGTTGTGTAAAATTGATTTATGAATTGACAAATAAAGTTTTTTTGAATCGATGTGCGTTATTAATAAACTGAAAGCATTGAGGAATGTCGTTCAAAGGACTTATTCCACAAATAATTTTTTTAAATATCTGATTGATATTTTATCTCTATTAAGAGTCGAAAGATCCAATAGCGCAAAAATATAATGGTATTGCATAATGATAAATAAATTAGTTTTGAAATACTTACTTTTAAATAGCCACAAAGTTACACATTACAAACTTAATTGACTTGTTTATATATTATATATTCTATATTATTAAATGTCAATGCCACTCCCTTACAATTAATTTGTGATTACATTTTAACGGAGATATTCTGGAGTGTGATGTTATTGTTAATTCTCAGATTTTTAGCAATATTTATCATATCAACGGCTTCAATATGGGAATTTCAGTAAATTCTTCTTAATATTTAAAAACATATTGATTTATCTCCAAGTCTTAGGTTGTAATTTATTCGGAGGTACGACATAATTGGCAACTTGTAAAGATGTTATTTTCATAGTATCGAGTATCCGAATGATCCAACTTTCAAAATGAACGACAATATCAGGATTCTTGAGTGTTCCGAGCTTGATTTATTTACCTGGCTGATTGTCAAACTTGCGACATAGTTTTGGAAGACCGAAGATATAGATAAAATCTTCGATCTAAAGCTAACTGCATTATTGTACAATTGGTTTATGTTATATAGTAAAAAAGATATCTGATTGATGATAATTTTACATATCACATGTCCCGTCAAGTAGTTGCGCGGTTGTAAAGCGTAAAAAGTAAGACCTTGGACAGATCAATTACAAAGATGAGAGCTGTAAGGGTATTACCAGTCGTAGAAAAATCCGTTGCGTTCGTAGTATTTAGTGAATAAAAGTCATTTGCATGCAAAATGTTAATTATTGGAGAATCTTTGCCATCCCTAATTCACATAACGACAAATCCAATGCTCTGTTGCTGTAACTTCACTACCCAAACACTTTAAATTTCGTGAGATTAAAAAACTATCGAAGACTTAATCAAAAGTTCGTGCACTAACTCCCATAGTCATTAAAATTATTCGTTTTACTTTTAATGCAAATTTGAGACTTGAATATCTCCCTAAACGTTGGGCTATTTAAGATGATATAAAGGCATAACGCATATAGGCTTAAAAATTCATTACCAACAACATCAAAAGATTTTGAAAAACTATTGTCAGATTAATTTCGCTTCAGAAGGAAACAAAGCACTTTTGAAAAGCTCATCTATTAGTGCGTACAATAAACACGATTTTGGGGGAAAAAAATATGATATGATCTTTTATATTCACCAACGTTTAGACAAGATTTGGCGCCTAATACTATTGTGAAGTTGTTTCAAAGGATAAGAATAATCTAAATAATGCTAAATAAATGGTCTTATCTTATTATACTATTAGATCTTTAAATTTAAATAAAATAAACTGCGTCAGGGAGATATCTGTGGAATGTAACGTCTTCAAAGGTCCACCATATATTCTCTGGTGGAGCGCGTCGGAAATATCCAATTTTCATTTTTCATAATTGGTTTGAGGACCGCTGTGGTTTGTAGCTTAAAAGCAAGCACCTGCAAATTAAGAAAACTTAACAAGAAAAAGTATAATAACTATGCCAACAAATCGCTCGTACAGAATATCCAATGTAGCATGAGCTCTGTGGCACGTAGCACCGCAACAACCAGTGACACTTCCGGGCAGCAAGGGAGGATCCTGGATTCCTAGTGAATTTGTATTCAAATTCGACAATTTTGTTTCTTCACATACTCACCATGCCTCCTCGCTGATTTATCTTTGAAAATTAGGAGCAGCTGTCAACTGCTCCAAAGCCTATTAAACTAACACACGTTGTTGTATATGATCATTTACCTTCAATTCCAGAGTCGGTTGTATTACGCACGGATGAAGACCCAAGTCTACGAATGTTGGTAGATAGCTTACTGAACCATTTTTATAAAACAATTTTATTATTTGCCCTTACTTACTTAGTTAATTGACCATTAACCCGATTAACGGCCTGCCGCTACACATCCTTCCAATCGCCTCTGCTTCTTGCGCGGCTGCGCCAGTTTGTCACTCCAATCGTTGACAAGGCTTCCTCGATTTGGTCCTTCGAACGGATACAAGGTCGTCCTCTTCGCCGACTTCCGCAGATCCCCGCATCAAATACCCGTCTCGCCGGAGCCTACTCCTCCATTCTAACTGCACAGGGCCGAGCCAGCGCAGCCGCTGTATATTAATACGCTGTACAACGTCTATGTCGTTGAGGAGCTCATACAGCTCACTGCTGGATCGGATGCGGAAATCATCGTCCATGCCTCTGCGCCATAAAGAAGCACGGATAGGATGAGCGTCTTGTAGAGTCTTGTCGTACGAGAGAGGTCTCTGCTACTCAATTACCTATTGAGACCATAGTAGCACTTGTTGATCTCCAGACTGACATCATTTTTGGTGGTAACGGCGGAGCCAAGATAAATAAATTCCTTGACTGTACCAAAAGTATAGTTATCGGCCGTAATGTGAGAATCAATACGCCGCACGTCTCTATTTGTCGATAACATATACTTTGTTTTGCCCTCATTTACTGCCAGACTCATCTTAGTTGACTCCCGTTCAATAGTACTAAAGGCAGCAGTAACATCTCGCTTGGTACGGCCTATGATGTCAATGTCGTCAGCGTAAGCAAGCAATTGTACAATTTTTGAAAAATAGTGCCATTGCGATGAACTCCCGCCTTTCACAGAACACTCTCCATGACGAAGTTGAAGAGGTCGCATGATAAGGGGTCGCCTTGTCTGAAACCTCGCTCGGTCTCAAAAAGCTCGGAGAGGTCCATTCCTACCTTGACGGAGCTGAAGGAATTGCTCAAAGTCATTCTGCATAGCCTTATCAGCCTTCGGAGGTATACCGAGATCAGACATTGCTGCAAAAACACGATCCCTTATGGGGTTATCGAAGGCAGTCTTATAGTCAACAAAAAGATGGTGTGTGTCGACTTGTTTTTCGTTGGTCTTTTCCAGGATTTGACGTAGTGTGAAGATCTAGTCGATGGTGGACTTGCCTGGTCTGAAGCCGCACTGATAAGGTCCAATCAGTGTTTTGACGAGTGGCTTCAGTCGTTCACACAATACGCCTGTAAGAACCTTATATGCGATAGGGAGAAGGCTTATACCTTTTTCAGTACAAGACAGAGGACACTGAGGTTCCAATCGTTGGGCATGCCTTCCTCTAGCCATATTTTGTAAATAAGCTGGTGCATGCGCCCTACCAACTCATTACATTTGGTCTTAAATTCAATTCAGCGGGGAAGCCATCAGGACCTGCCGCTTTATTGTTTTTAAGACGATAATCGCGACTTTGACCTCTTCATGGCTAGGCGGCGGAATCTTCATCTCTAAAGGCGGTTTTGGTGTAGTCATCGCCTTGTAGCAAATTAGAGAAGTGCTTCCTCCATAACCTCAGCACCCCCTGCGGATATGTTACCAGGTTTCCATTCTCATATTTGCGGGAAGACGCTCCGGGCTTATAACCCTCGGTTAGACGCTTAACCTTTTAATAGAATTTTCGAGCGTCATTCCTATATCTGTATATCTCGACTTCCTCAAGCTCACGCCTTTATTGCTCCCCTCTTCTTGCGTCTGAAAAGGCGTCTCTCATACCTTCTCCTCTGTCTATAGTTCCCAACAATGGCTCGCGTAGCGGCTGCCTGCAACGTTTTCTTGTAAGCGGCGTTTTTTGCTGCAGCCGCCTCGCGACATCCTCATCGTACCATTGATTTCGTTGGGATGGGCAATCGAAACCAAGGACTGTTTCTGCAGCAGTGCGCAAGGAGTGGGAGATGTTGGCCCACTGTCCGCCAATGTCGTTGAGATTAGATGGAGAACGACGGAGCTTATCCGAGATTTGAGCGGAGAACGCCTCAGCTGTCCTTTGTGATCGCTGCTTCTTAACGTCCAGCTTTTGCAATGCACTAGAGCGCGCAGACCTCGAGGCGCTAATGCGCAATCGAAACTTGGCTGCGACAAGTTAGTAGTCCAAGTCGGTGTTTGGACCTCTGAATGTGCACACATCTAGTACACTGGATATGTGCCTTCCGTCAATCACACTATGATCAATCTGGTTGGACTTTGATCAATCGGGGGACATCCAAGTGGCCTTGTGAATGTCGAGATGCTGAAACTTGGCATACATACTACCATGTTACGCTCCGCGGCGAAATCGATCAGCGTCATACCATTGGAGGTAGTGTTCGCGTGGATATTGAACTGTCCGACAGTGGGACCAAAGAAAACTTCTCGCCCGACCTTCGCATTAAAATCTCCGAGGACGATTTTGGCGTCATGGGCCGGGCACTTACCATAAAAGTCTTCGAGTTCAGCGTAGAATTCATCCTTAATCACATCGTCCTTTTCTTCCGTCGGGGCGTGAGCACACATAAGGCTAATGTTGTAGAATTTTGCCCTGATGCGTATTGTGGCTATACTTTCGTTCACAGGCATGAACCCAAAGATAAGGTGGCGAAATCTCTTATTAACCACAAATCAGGATTGGACTTCGCTGCACGCATTAGTTAACGTCTAGCGGGTGCTAGAATGCCATCCAGAAGGGGCCACAGGGAGGCTGGGTGTCAACTTGAATACAGCAAGACAAGAAGCGTCCTGGTGGTCGCCACAATTAATTATTGTTAATTTAACTTAAATTTGAAAATTCGATAAAGAAATTGCATGAAAAATGTTTTTTTTTATATCACTTATAAATTGTTCTTCACAACGTAAACTAAAAATTAATAAATGAAAATATTTATAGTCTGCAATGAAAACTCGAACAATTAAGTGAATATTTAAGTCTAAACAAAAACAGTTTTAAAGCTACAATAATATACGTTATCTTTATTTTTAAAAATGTTGCGCGTGTTGTCACAATATTTATGATACGACCAACAATTTTCATGTTATTCCACAATGTTTTGTTGGTATACAGGAATACGTCTTTCAGTTCTGTTTGTTACTGTATGGTGTAATGCTACTATAATGGTGTAATGTTTTAATGCAGAATGTACAAATTGTGAATCTGGTGCATTTTATTTTCCTTCTTGTTTAGATAACAATGTTTTTGCTTTTCAATTGTAAGACTTCATTTTGCTAAACGAAAATAATTTCCAATGCGCATGACTTGACAAACTACAATTATTTTTGTCTTGAAAATTATATTTAAAATCTATGGCATTGCAGTTTACCAATTCATTTCACTGTGAAACATTATTAAATTGAGGTAGACGTATTTTTCGAAGGTCGTTAATGTGTACTTCTAAACGAAACTTTAAAATATTCATTTTTGTGTCGCTGATTGACTGTATTATATTTTAATTTAAATTAACCCGCCATATAAGAGAAGTTTTTAAACGCAATTGTTCACATAATTTCAAAAATTTCTTTCAAGGCTGTTCATAGTGTCTGTTAACGTGTGTTAATGTCAGGAAAGATAATTTAATTAAAACCAAAGTAGCATACCTGTTATTGGAAGAATAACATTTTTAGATATTTATATAGTTCTCAATTGTATTGAGAGGGCAATAAATTTGTTAAATAGACCAAATTTTAATTTATTATTTACACCAAAACAAAAAGTATTAAAAATGTAAATTAAAATACACAATATTGTTTTCTAAATAAATACAATATACAAAAGAAAAGTAAAACTTACATAAATTCCAAATATAAAAGATAATAAAAAAACCATTAATATGGAAAAACTACACGAATACCAAGGCTTTACCGGTCGATTGCATCAATGGCGTGACAGTATAAAGGAATGGCTTTCAAATTTCCGCGAACAGAATCCGAGCAATATAGTAGATTTAGCCAAAACAACAGCAGCTGATCAATTAAAGGGCAATACTAGTGCTAATCAAGATTATTCTCATATTTATAGGTAACATATTATTCACTTGCAAACACAGAATTGGTTAAACAACAAATAAATAAAAAAATCACTACATTTTAAGTAAAAGGTCGAAAATTTTTAGTGCCAATTTTTCTCAGCACTAACAAAATATTTATTACAAAAAATGTCCACAAAAGAAGGAAGCATTTAACATTTCATATGCTTTTCGTCTAATATATATGACTATATAAACTCAAGATTTTAACGGAGGTTTGTCTCCGCTATGCAATTATTTTTTTTATTAGATAACTAATATTTACTGTATTTCACTTATACAACAATATACAAAGTAATTGAATGTTTTCCACATGAATTGACGTTTATCTGGAAGTGTTTTATTTTAAAAACATTTTATCTGCCCGCCTAATTACTTTCCAGCGACGACGAATATACTCGACATAAACAGAGTAAAATATTTCTGCCCGTAAACGTAGGCAATTACGAGCAAAGCTCAAGTGGTGCGTGTTGGTTTTTTAGAAAATATGCATTATTTGTTGTTGAAAAATATTTATTAAATATTTATTATTACTATTTGTATTATTATTATTATTATTATTATTATTATTATTATTATTATTATTATTATTATTTATTATTATTATTATTATTTATTATTATTATTATTATTATTATTATTATTATTATTAT